>JAXCGZ010023146.1:42500-61791 GCA_037179515.1 Halocaridina rubra
AGTATTGAATTTCATTAGCCACTTTTCTGACCACTCATGCAGATTATTTAGATCCTCCTGAAGTTCTCTACCATTGTTCTCGTTTTTTACTTTCTTCACAATCTTTGCATCATCTGCAAACATATTCATGAATGAATTTACACACTCTGGTAGGTCATTTACATATACAAGGAACAAAAGTGGCCCTAAAACTGAACCCTGTGGAACTCCACTACTAACTCTTCTCCATTCAGACACTGAGTGTCTTACTCTAACCCTCTGTTCCCTTCCTTCTAAGTAAGTTTTTATCTATTCCAAAACATTTCCACCTATTCTAGCCATTGATTGCAGCTTCCTAATAAGTCTCCCATGTGGAACAGTGTCAAACGCTTTCTGGAAGTCTAGGAATATGCAATCTGCCCAGCCCTCTCTTTCCTGTAAGATTTGGCTTACCTCATCATAAAATTCTAATAAGTTTGTTACTGTTGATCTACCTTCTCTGAAGACATGTTGCCTCACTGACAAAAAGTTGAAGGATTCCAAGTGAAGAGAGATATGTTTCCTTTGTAGTTTCTCCATAACTTTGCAAACTATGCTGGTCAAGGAAACTGGTCTATAGTTTAGAGCCGTATCCCTCCTTCCCTTTTTAAAGATAGGTATCACATTTGCTTGTTTCCAGCATCTTGGAATCTCCCCCGACTCCAGTGACTCCTTAAATATGATACTTAGTGCCACTGATATTGTGTTTACACATTTTTTAAGCACATGAGGGGATATGTCATCGGGAGCTGTAGCTTTATGAACATCTAAATCCATCAGCGCTTTGCATACCTCTGTGGCTGTAAGGTTGATGTTCTCTAATACCGGCCCTTGAGCTAATATCACTGCAATCTGAGGGGGTGGGGTATTTTCTACTGTAAATACTGACTGAAACTCCTTGTTCAATTCTTTGCAGATCTCTTCATCCGTCTCTGTGATCCTTCCATCCGCTCTCTTTAGCCTTAAAATCTGTTCTTTTACCTTCAGTTTTCCTCTGATAAAGCTGTGGAAAAGCTTGGGATTTTCCTTAGCCTTCCTGGTGATGTCCCTCTCATAGTGTGTGTGTGTGTGCGTGTGTGTGTGTATGTGTGTGTATGTATGTGTGTGTGTAATCTGTGGTGTGTGTATTTCACAGCAGACTCTGTGTGTGTGTGTGTGTGTGTATATATATATATATATATATATATATATATATATATATATATATATATATATATATATATATATATATATATATATATATATATATATATATATATATATATATATATATATATATATATATATATATATATATATATATATATATATATATATATATAGATATATATATATATATATATATATATATATATATATATATATATATATATATATATATATATATATATATATATATATGTGTGTGTGTGTGTGTGTGTGTGTGTGTGTGTGTGTGTGTGTGTGTGTGTTTTATTACCTAATTGTGATTACCTAATTGTGTTTACAGGAAAGAGCCCAAAGCTCGTATCTTCCCGTCTCCTGAGCGCTTCCATTTTATACTTAGTGATACTTATCATACCTGTCCTTAAAACTATGGATTGAGATAGCATTAACTACCTCCTCGCTTAGCCAATTCCAATTATCAACTACTCTTACACTGAAAAAGTATTTCCTTACATCCTGCAAACAAGTTTTCTTACGAAGCATCAAACTATGACCTCTAGCTCTACAGCCAGCCATATCAAAATATCGATCCCTATCCACTCTATCATAACCATGAAGGAATTTAAGGACTCTCACCATATCCCCCCTCAATCTTCTAGTTTCGAGTGATGGTAAGTCTAATTCCCTCAGCCTCTCATCATAACTGAGATTGCGTATTTCTGGCACCAGTTTCGTGGCATGTCTTTGTGCTTTTTCACGCTTAGCTATGTGCTTTTTCAAGTGCAGATTCCAAAAGGGGGCTGCATATTCGAGTTTTGGCCTCACATAGGTTACATAAATATTTCTGAACATTTCCTTGTCCATGTGCCTGAAGGCTACCCTTACATTTGATAAGAATGCATATGCTGCCCTTACTATGCCATTTATATGTATTTCTGGAGACAAATCTGCCAGTATGTTTACTCCTAGATCTCTCTCATTTTCTGTCTCTTGGAGTTGTACTCCAGCCACCGAGTAGTCAAGCTTGGGCCTTTTTGCACTTGTACCCATTCTCATTACCTTACATTTTGAAGTATTGAATTTCATTAGCCACTTTTCTGACCACTCATGCAGATTATTTAGATCCTCCTGAAGTTCTCTACCATTGTTCTCGTTTTTTACTTTCTTCACAATCTTTGCATCATCTGCAAACATATTCATGAATGAATTTACACACTCTGGTAGGTCATTTACATATACAAGGAACAAAAGTGGCCCTAAAACTGAACCCTGTGGAACTCCACTACTAACTCTTCTCCATTCAGACACTGAGTGTCTTACTCTAACCCTCTGTTCCCTTCCTTCTAAGTAAGTTTTTATCCATTCCAAAACATTTCCACCTATTCTAGCCATTGATTGCAGCTTCCTAATAAGTCTCCCATGTGGAACAGTGTCAAACGCTTTCTGGAAGTCTAGGAATATGCAATCTGCCCAGCCCTCTCTTTCCTGTAAGATTTGGCTTACCTCATCATAAAATTCTAATAAGTTTGTTACTGTTGATCTACCTTCTCTGAAGCCATGTTGCCTCACTGACAAAAAGTTGAAGGATTCCAAGTGAAGAGAGATATGTTTCCTTAGTAGTTTCTCCATAACTTTGCAAACTATGCTGGTCAAGGAAACTGGTCTATAGTTCAGAGCCGTATCCCTCCTTCCCTTTTTGAAGATAGGTATCATATTTGCTTGTTTCTAGCATCTTGGAATCTCCCCCGACTCCAGTGACTTTTTAAATATGATACTTATTGTCACTGATATTGAGTTTGTGCATTTTTTAAGCACATGAGGGGATATGTCATCAGGACCTGTAGCTTTATGAACATCTAAATCCATCAGCGCTTTGCATACCTCTGTGGCTATAAGGTTGATGTTCTCTAATACCGTCCCTTGACCTTCTTTCTCTGCAATCTGAGGGGGTTGGGGGTATTTTCTATTGTAAATACTGACTGAAACTCCTTGTTCAATTCTTTGCAGATCTCTTCATCCGTCTCAGTGATGCTTCCATCCGTTCTCTTTAACCTTAAAACCTGTTCTTTTACCTTCAGTTTTCCTCTGATAAAGCTGTGGAAAAGCTTGGGATTTTCTTTAGCCTTCCTGGTGATGTCCCTCTCATAGTCTCTCTCTGCCTCTCTCCTTTTACTTAGGTAGTCATTTCTTGCTCTTTTGTAGGTTTGCCAGGCATTTATGTTTTTTCTCCTCCTATACCTTTTCCAGCATGTGTCTCTACACTCCTTAGCTCTTTTACACCCATTATCGAACCATTTCTCTCTGGCATGAATTACACCTACTTTGGTGACAGGTATACAGCAATCTACAATCTTCCCATATTTCTCACAAAAGGTGTCATACATTTCTTGTACAGATTTGTTGTAAAATAAGGTTCTCCAGTCAATAACTGTAAAAAGCTCATTCATTTTGATGTAATCTCCTTTCGGATAGTTCCTCCTCATGTCCTCAGTGCCTCTACTCTCAGGCAGAATATCTTCAATGATATACTCCATCAACAACACACAGTGGTCACTCTTTCCAATTAGTGGTTCATACTCAATTTTTTCAATATCCAACACATTATCTGTGAATACTAGATCAAGTAGTGATGGCTCCTCCCCACCCCTGGCCCTCGTTGGTTCCATTATATGTTGGTGTAGGAAATTCCCTTGTACGCAATCTAGGAATCTTGCCCCGAATGAGTCCTCACCACTGTGTGGGTCAAGATTTATTCAATCTATCTCTTTATAATTAAAATCTCCCATAAACAAAATCCTACATTTTTTTTCCCGTGCCATGTTAACAACTGAGTTTATGACTTCAATAGTACCTATATGGCTTTCTTCATAAACTTCAAGCCAATTCTGGTTCCTTGGTGGGTTATATACAACAGTTATTATAATGCTCTCTGACCCAGTATTTATGCGAGCAACAAGAAATTCCTTGAACTCACTTTCTATAGCCAAGTTTATTTCTTCAACTCTAATCCTTTCACTTATGAGCAGTGCTATCCCTCCACCAGTCCTCTCAGATCTTTCAACCCTTAATATTCTGAAGCCCTTAGGAAAAACTGTGACACTGTTTATGTCCTCACTCAACTTAGTCTTTGTAATTGCTACTATATCTGCCTTACTGTTGTGAATCCTATCTTTTAATTCTACTGCCTTACCAGCTAATCCATCAGCATTTGTGTGATTACCTAATTGTGTTTACCTAATTGTGTTTACGGGAAAGAGCCCAAAGCTCGTATCTTCCCGTCTCCTCATCTGTTCCATTTTAGACTTAGTGATACTTATCATACCTGTCCTTAAAACTATGGATTGAGATAGCATTAACTACCTCCTCGCTTAGCCCATTCCAATTATCAACTACTCTTACACTGAAAAAGTATTTCCTTACATCCTGCAAAGAACTTTTCTTACCAAGCTTCAAACTATGACCTCTAGTTCTAGAGCCAGCCATATCAAAATATCGATTCCTATCCACTCTATCATAACCATGAAGGAATTTAAAGACTGTCACCATATCCCCCCTCACTCTTCTAGCTTCGAGTGATGGTAAGTCTAATTCCCTCAGCCTCTCATCATAACTGAGATTGCGTATTTCTGGCACCAGTTTCGTGGCATGTATTTGAACTTTTTCAAGCTTAGCTATGTGCTTTTTCAAGTGCGGATTCCAAAAGGGGGCTGCATATTCGAGGTTTGGCCTCACATAGGTTACATAAATATTTCTGAACATTTCCTTGTCCATGTGCCTGAAGGCTACCCTTACATTTGATAAGAATGCATATGCTGCCCTTACTATGCCATTTATATGTATTTCTGGAGACAAATCTGCCAGTATGTTTACTCCTAGATCTCTCTCATTTTCTGTCTCTTAAAGTTGTACTCCAGCCACCGAGTAGTCAAGCTTGGGCCTTCTTGCACTTGTACCCATTCTCATTACCTTACATTTTGAAGTATTGAATTTCATTAGCCACTTTTCTGACCACTAATGCAGATTATTTAGATCCTCCTCAAGTTCTCTACCATTGTTCTCGTTTTTTACTTTCTTCACAATCTTTGCATCATCTGCAAACATATTCATGAATGAATTTACAGACTCTGGTAGGTCATTTACATATACAAGGAACAAACGTGGCCCTAAAACTGAACCCTGTGGAACTCCACTACTAACTCTTCTCCATTCAGACACTGAGTGTCTTACTCTAACCCTCTGTTCCCTTCCTTCTAAGTAAGTTTTCATCCATTCCAAAACATTTCCACCTATTCTAGCCATTGATTGCAGCTTCCTAATAAGTCTCCCATGTGGAACAGTGTCAAACGCTTTCTGGAAGTCTAGGAATATGCAATCTGCCCAGCCCTCTCTTTCCTGTAAGATTTGGCTTACCTCATCATAAAATTCTAATAAGTTTGTTACTGTTGATCTACCTTCTCTGAAGCCATGTTGCCTCACTAACAAAAAGTTGAAGGATTCCAAGTGAAGAGAGATATGTTTCCTTAGTAGTTTCTCCATAACTTTGCAAACTATGCTGGTCAAGGAAACTGGTCTATAGTTCAGAGCCGTATCCCTCCTTCCCTTTTTGAAGATAGGTATCACATTTGCTTGTTTCCAGCATCATGGAATCTCCCCCGACTCCAGTGACTCCTTAAATATGATACTTAGTGCCACTGATATTGTGTTTGCGCATTTTTTAAGCACATGAGGGGATATGTCATCGGGACCTGTAGCTTTATGAACATCTAAATCCATCAGCGCTTTGCATACCTCTGTGGCTGTAAGGTTGATGTTCTCTAATACCGGCCCTTGAGCTTCTATCACTGCAATCTGAAGGGGTGGGGTATTTTCTACTGTAAATACTGACTGAAACTCCTTGTTCAATTCTTTGCAGATCTCTTCATCCGTCTCAGTGATGCTTCCATCCGCTCTCTTTAGCCTTAAAACCTGTTCTTTTACCTTCAGTTTTCCTCTGATAAAGCTGTGGAAAAGCTTGGGATTTTCTTTAGCCTTCCTGGTGATGTCCCTCTCATAGTCTCTCTCTGCCTCTCTCCTTTTACAATCTTAATGAGGCCTCATCCCCTGATCTTCTGTCATTATCTTCTTTATCTCCCCTTTGTCTGGAAGAACTCTGTAACGAAAATTTTTCTTCTCTTCTTCATTTCTTTCCTCATTTAACCTTCTTGCCTCTTGCAGCAAGTTTTTTTATCTTTCCCATCTCTTCCTGTGTTCTGTATCGTGTAATGAACACTTCTTTGAATTCTTGAAGGTCTTTTAGACTTTTTTTTCTCAACAATATTTCCCTACATGTTTCCCCTCTCTCAAAGGTTACTTTAGTTGGTCTCGGCTTTCCTTCCCTCGAATATTTACCTAGTTGGTGTATGTTTACAATATCCTCAGGACCACATACTACTCCAAGTTTTCTTATCAGGTCTACAACCCTAGCTTTATTTTCTTCAAGTCTCCCCTGCCATGTTGGCTCCTGGGATTCGCTTATGACTGAGATTACCACTGTCTTCTCCTTATCAAGTGCCTGTTTGATGAGTGGGTTTGCCCTTTCCATCACAACGTCTTTCATATTTTCGATTACTGTCTCTTTATAGTCAACTGTTTGTATGTTTTCCAGTGCCACCACCTTTACAGCCTCTTTTACTGCCACATTCCCCTTTAGTGCATCAGCAAAGGAAGTTTTCATAACATCATTTTCCATATTCAGCTCCTGGAACTCTTTTCTGAACTGTTCAATGTTTTCCTTAATCTGGACATTCCAAGCAGCAATCTCGTCTCTCTCAGAAGAGAGCAGTGAGCTAACATCTAATTCCTTTAGGTTGTCATTCAGCTGTTTGTTTTTATCTTCTTGTTTAGAAATTCTAGATTCTAGTTGACTCTTTTCCCCTTCCAGCTTCTTTATTCTTTTTTCTAGTTCCTGTCTCTCCTGCCCTTGTGCTTTATCCAAAGATCTTATTTCCTCTCTGAGTGTGTGTGATTACCTAATTGTGTTTACGGGAAAGAGCCCAAAGCTCGTATCTTCCTGTCTCCTGATCGCTTCCATTTTGTACTTAGTCATACTTATCATACCTGTCCTTAAAACTATGGATTGAGATAGCATTAACTACCTCCTCGCTTAGCCAATTCCAATTATCAACTACTCTTACACTGAAAAAGTATTTCCTTACATCCTGCAAAGAACTTTTCTTACCAAGCTTCAAACTATGACCTCTAGTTCTAGAGCCAGCCATATCAAAATATCCATCCCTATCCACTCTATCATAACCATGAAGGAATTTAAAGACTGTCACCATATCCCCTTTCACTCTTCTAGCTTCCAGTGATGGTAAGTCTAATTCCCTCAGCCTCTCATCATAACTGAGATTGCGTATTTCTGGCACCAGTTTCGTGGCATGTCTTTGAACTATTTCAAGCTTAGCTATGTGCTTTTTCAAGTGCGGATTCCAAAAGGGGGCTGCATATTCGAGTTTTGGCCTCACTTGTGTGTGTGTGTGTGTGTGTGTGTGTGTGTGTGTGTGTGTGTGTGTGTGTGTGTGTGTGTGTGTGTGTGTGTGTGTGTGTGTGTGTGTGTGTGTGTGTGTGTGTGTGTGTGTGTGTGTGTGTGTGTGTGTGTGTGTGTGTGTGCAATTACCCAATTGTGCTTACGGGATAGAACCCCAAGCTCGTATCTTCCCGTCTACTGATCGGTTCCATTTTGTACTTAGTGATACTTATCATACTTGTCCTTAAAACTATGGATTGAGTTAGCATTAACTACCTCCTCGCTTAGCAAATTCCAATTATCAACTACTCTTACACTAAAATAATTTTAAGGACAGGTATGATAAGTATCACTAAGTAAAAATGGAACCGATCAAGAAACGGGAAGATACGAGCTTTGGGCTCTTTCCCGTAAGCACAATTAGGTAATCACAATTAGGTCATCACACATACATCTGCAGGATACCAGTAACTCTATTCTACGATCTTTTGTACGGTTAATATGAGCTGTATGACACACATCTGTCTTCGTCTCGACTAATACATGGCACCTGTACATAGCTTCAATATTTTAGTGATTGTTAGGATTTCGCCACAGTCATTTATTAAGAATAAATGAACGTAAAATGTGGCCATCGTGGCCGGATGGTAAAAACCCATCACGGTTTGAAGTAAAAAAAAGGCCTTCACTCAGGATAGCGGTCACATGCGCCAAAACCAAAGGCTTTTGAAAGAAGACACCGTCCTAGCCCTTAATAGAAGAGGGAGTCCGTGACGTAAACCCGGATCACCAAGTACCTCTATTGTAAATTTTCAAATTACTAATTGTAGAAAAAATATAATAATTGAAAATTTCACTTTAAACGTATTCAATGAAAGCAGTGGAATTCTAAGAGACAAAGATTAAAGATTTCTATTTCTACACACAAACAAACACACATACACACACACAAGTTTGTGCAACCTTTGTGAGGCCAAAACATGAATATGCAGAACCCTTTTAAAATCCGCACTTGCAAAAAACGTATAAATAATCTGGAAAAAGTTCAAATCACATGCTACAAAACTGGTGGCAGAAATACGCAATCTCAGCTATGAGGAAAGGCTGAAGGAATCAAATTTACCATCAATTGAAGTTAGAAGAATCGGGGAATATTTTGATATGGCTACCTCTAGAACTAGAGGTCATAGTTTGACGCTTCCTAAGAAAATTTCTCTGCAGGATGTAAGGAACTACTTTTTGTGTAAGAATAGTTGCTGGTTGGAATGCGCTAAGCAAGAAAGTTGTTAATGCTATCTGCATTCAAAGTTTTAAGGACATAAAATGAAACAGACCAGGAGAAGGGGAGTTACGAGCATATGGCTCTTTTGCGCAAACACAATTACGTAATTACAAATATTATATATATATATATATATATATATATATATATATATATATATATATATATATATATATATATATATATATATATATATATATATATATATATATATATATATACGTAAGAAAACTTCTTTGCAGGATGTAAGGAAGTACTTTTTTAGTGTAAAAGTAGTTGGTAATTGGAATTCGCTAAGCGAAGAGGTAGTTAATGCTAACTCACTCCATAGTTTTAAGGACAAGTATGATGAACTGTTACGGCCATACTGGCCTCTTTTAGTTCTGTATTTCATTATGGTTATATCAAAGGAGGATTTTTTAGTATAATGTGTCTATTTATTACTATTACACAAATTAGTAGTGATGAGTTTTCCTTTCAACAGCCATTAGCGAACAGCCCTGTTACACCTGTATTATGATATTGGGAGTTAAGTCTCTTAGGCCGCTTTCATACCAAAGTGGCACGTCGCACGTGGCACGCCAGTTGAAAACGAACAGCCGGAAATATATGAAACCTTTCACACAGATATTGCGTGGCACATGAGACGTGTCACGCCACTTCTGTGTGAAAGGTTTCTTATATTTCCGGATATTCGTTTTCAATGGAGTGCCACGTGTAATGTGCAACTTTGGTGTGAAAGGAGCCTTAGTGTGAGGTTAAATACCTCACAAGGATACGTCATTGAGAAGAGCAAAAAAATATATATATATTTGTCGTTGTCTGAAGGTGTGTGATTACCTAATTGTGATTACCTAATTGTGTCTACGGGAAAGAGCCTAAAGCTCGTATCTTCCCGTCTCCTGATCGGTTCCATTTTAGACTTAGTGATACTTATCATACCTGTCCTTAAAACTATGGATTGAGATAGCAGTGTGTGTGTGATTACCTAATTGTGATTACCTAATTGTGTTTACGGGAAAGAGCCCAAAGCTCGTATCTTCCCGTCTCCTGATCTGTGTGTGTGTGTGTGTGTGTGTGTGTGTGTGTGTGTGTGTGTGTGTGTGTGATTACCTAATTGTGATTACCTAATTGTGCTTACGGGAAAGAGCACAAAGCTCGTATCTTCCCGTCTCCTGATCGCTTCCATTTTAGACTTAGTGATACTTATCATACCTGTCCTTAAAACTATGGATTGAGATAGCATTAACTACCTCCTCGCTTAGCCAATTCCAATTATCAACTACTCTTACACTGAAAAAGTATTTCCTTACATCCTGCAAAGAACTTTTCTTACCAAGCTTCAAACTATGACCTCTAGTTCTAGAGCCAGCCATATCGAAATATCGATCCCTATCCACTCTATCATAACCATGAAGGAATTTAAAGACTGTCACCATATCCCCCCCCCTCACTCTTCTAGCTTCGAGTGATGGTAAGTCTAATTCCCTCAGCCTCTCATCATAACTGAGATTACGTATTTCTGGCACCAGTTTCGTGGCATGTCTTTGAACTTTTACAAACTTAGCTATGTGCTTTTTCAAGTGAGGATTCCAAAAGGGGGCTGCATATTCGAGTTTTGGCCTCACATAGGTTACATGAATATTTCTGAACATTTCCTTGTCCATGTGCTTGAAGGCTACCCTTACATTTGATAAGAATGCATATGCTGCCCTTACTATGCCATTTATATGTATTTCTGGAGGCAAATCTGCCAGTATGTTTACTCCTAGATCTCTCTCATTTTCTGTCTCTTGAAGTTGTACTCCAGCCACCGAGTAGTCAAGCTTGGGCCTTCTTGCACTTGTACCCATTCTCATTACCTTACATTTTGAAGTATTGAATTTCATTAGCCACTTTTCTGACCACTCATGCAGATTATTTAGATCCTCCTCAAGTTCTCTACCATTGTTCTCGGTTTTTACTTTCTTCACAATCTTTGCATCATCTGCAAACATATTCATGATTGAATTTACACACTCTGGTAGGTCATTTACATATACAAGGAACAAAAGTGGCCCTAAAACTGAACCCTGTGGAACTCCACTACTAACTCTTCTCCATTCAGACACTGAGTGTCTTACTCTAACCCTCTGCTCCCTTCCTTCTAAGTAAGTTTTTATCCATTCCAAAACATTTCCACCTATTCTAGCCATTGATTGCAGCTTCCTAATAAGTCTCCCATGTGGAACAGTGTCAAACGCTTTCTGGAAGTCTAGGAATATGCAATCTGCCCAGCCCTCTCTTTCCTGTAAGATTTGGCTTACCTCATCATAAAATTCTAATAAGTTTGTTACTGTTGATCTACCTTCTCTGAAGCCATGTTGCCTCACTGACAAAAAGTTGAAGGATTCCAAGTGAAGAGAGATATGTTTCCTTAGTAGTTTCTCCATAACTTTGCAAACTATGCTGGTCAAGGAAACTGGTCTATAGTTCAGAGCCGTATCCCTCCTTCCCTTTTTGAAGATAGCTATCACATTTGCTTGTTTCCAGCATCTTGGAATCTCCCCCGACTCCAGTGACTCCTTAAATATGATATTTAGTGCCACTGATATTGTGTTTGCGCATTTTTTAAGCACATGAGGGGATATGTCATCAGGACCTGTAGCTTTATGAACATCTAAATCCATCAGCGCTTTGCATACCTCTGTGGCTGTAAGGTTGATGTTCTCTACTACCGGCCCTTGAGCTTCTATCACTGCAATCTGAAGGGGTGGGGTATTTTCTACTGTAAATACTGACTGAAACTCCTTGTTCAATTCTTTGCAGATCTCTTCATCCGTCTCAGTGATGCTTCCATCCGCTCTCTTTAGCCTTAAAACCTGTTCTTTTACCTTCAGTTTCCTCTGATAAAGCTGTGGAAAAGCTTGGGATTTTCTTTAGCCTTCCTGGTGATGTCCCTCTCATAGTCTCTCTCTGCCTCTCTCCTTTTACTTAGGTAATCATTTCTTTCTCTTTTGTAGGTTTGCCAGGCATTTATGTTTTTTCTCCTCCTATACCTTTTCCAGCATTTGTCTCCCCACTCCTTAGCTCTTTTACACCCATTATCGAACCATTTCTCTCTGGCATGAATTACACCTACTTTGGTGACAGGTATGCATCAATCTACTATCTTCCCATATTTCTCACAAAAGATGTCATACATTTCTTGTGTGTGTGTGTGTGATTACCTAATTGTGATTACCTAATTGTGTTTACGGGAAAGAGCCCAAAGCTCGTATCTTCCCGTCTCCTGATCGCTTCCATTTTATACTTAGTGATACTTATCATACCTGTCCTTAAAACTATGGATTGAGATAGCAATAACTACCTCCTCGCTTAGCCAATTCCAATTATCAACTACTCTTACACTGAAAAAGTATTTCCTTACATCCTGCGAAGAAGTTTTCTTACCAAGCTTCAAACTATGACCTCTAGTTCTAGAGCCAGCCATATCAAAATATCGATCCCTATCCACTCTATCATAACCATGAAGGAATTTAAAGACTGTCACCATATCCCCCCTCACTCTTCTAGCTTCGAGTGATGGTAAGTCTAATTCCCTCAGCCTCTCATCATAACTGAGATTGCGTATTTCTGGTGTGTGTGTGTGTGTGTGTGTGTGTGTGTGTGTGTGTGTGTGTGTGTGTGTGTGTGTGTGTAGTCTGAATATATTTAGAAATTTTGAAATTAATCATTGATAATATTTGAAGCAGAAAACCAGTACAATTATTACCTATTAACATATTGTCAAGGGTCGCGAAAAATAGTGTTTGATATGTAGTAAAAAAAAAAATTAAAAAAAATAAAATCTAATTAATTCAAGAGTTAAATTGTCCCGCTCTCCTGCTAACTATTAGAGTAATTATCGCATTTAAATGTTTCAAAATTAGTCATTATCTTTAATGAGTGAGACACTAAGACGGCCGAGGAAAATTACCCTCATCGGGCCTTAGGCACGAAAAAAGAAAAAACCATAATGCAAAGAGAAACACAGATGGGGAGTATTGTGACTTGTCAGATGTGAAAGGATAATAAGAGTTGCGTAATGAATATCCAAGACTATTCTGTGTAGATGTAGGCATAGAAAAAGACCCGTAACTGAAGGAGGACTTAACACTAAGCTGTCTTAGACAGTCCTAGTTAAGTCTAAAAGACCTTCTGCTGTAGTATCGCAACGGGCGGCTGTTACCATGGCCCAACCTACTACATGGTACAAGAGCAATTTATGCCTCGCCCTCTGGCGTGTTAGCACTTGACGAAAGAACTCAGAGGGTAGATGTAAGCTATAAACAGATCTGGTAGACACGAAAGTATTTGCCAACACTGAATAAACAAACTTTATTTCCATTTCAATACAATGGGTATTCGTCAGCCAGGGCAAGCCCCAACCCCCCACTGTGGTGTCCAACCACAGCAGTTCCTGCCAGTAAACAGCAGTATGTGTGTGTTTGTGATGAAATAAATGATCACACATTAAAACACCTGATAATAAATTATTTATAAGCAGATGAAAGTGACTCATTGTTTCTCGTTATTGCTTGAGACTGCAATACCATAAGGAAATGATATAAACATATTTCCATGAGTGTAATACTGGGGCAGGCAAGGAAAATTGATCTTAACGGGCCCGGGCACCAAGAAATTATGAGAAGAAAAACCAGTAGCTAAAGAATATGGCAGACGTAAGAGAATGATGAATAATAATAAAAGGACAGCCTGAAAGAATAGTCAGAGAAACGAAGACCTAGAAATACTGTCGGATTAGGCCCTGAGATGACGATAGACCAGTATTTGGAAGGACGAAAGGTCATAAGACTTAGGGAAGACAGAATAATAATAATAATAATAATAATAATAAATCTTTATTTCCAACGTACATTGGGTATTCAAATAAGATGCATATATATTCCAGATAGACATCTGTGGTGTACGATATAGACATACTAAAACAAACAAATCATAAAGATGGGTGTACTATTAAAATTTACAAGTAAAATCTTCCTTTAAGAGTAACTTCTTAAGATTATATTTAAAAGTATACACTGAACCAGCATTTTTTAGTTCTCTGGGAAGCTGATTATATAAATGAGGTCCACGAATGTTTATATCTCTTGAGCCAATATCAGTTTTAGACCTTCGTACTAATAAATCTTCCCCTTGACGGGTAGTTAACCCGGTAACTGAGCTTACTGTAGAAAAATTATACAAGCAATCAGGAATATTGTTTCTTAGTATATTAAAAACAAAGGTACATATATCAAAAACATATTTATCTCTAATCTTTATCCATTCTAGATCTTTTAAAACAGGAGAGATGTGCTCGTATTTTCTTACATTGCCAACAGCCACTCGTGCTGCAAAGTTTTGTAACTTTTGTATT
This sequence comes from Halocaridina rubra, assembly GCA_037179515.1. Taxonomy (NCBI): domain Eukaryota; kingdom Metazoa; phylum Arthropoda; class Malacostraca; order Decapoda; family Atyidae; genus Halocaridina; species Halocaridina rubra. The sequence goes on from JAXCGZ010023146.1 coordinate 56,856, forward strand.
CTTTGTAATTGAGTCTTATTTGTACATCCCCAAACTTTGAGACAGTAATTAATTAAACTCATAGCTAAGGACTGGACAATTATTATACGAGTTGATGTTTCAAATGAGTCTTTTACCCTATTTAGATATATTAGAGTACCCATTACTTTTTTATAAATTTCATCTATATGCATTTCAAAATTCATGTAACGGTCAAAATAGACACCTAGGTTCTTTACCGAGTTCATTGGATTAATGATATTACCGTTAAAATTTATATGAAGATTGTCATCAACTTCTGATAATAATTGTCTGGATCCGATAAGAATAGATTGGGTTTTAGTTTCATTAAGTAACAGACCATTTTTTAGAAAGTAACGTTTAGCCATATACAAAATTTCTTCTGCTCTACGAATAATATTTTCTAAATCATTAATTTCTCCTTCAATTAAGATTTGAGTATCGTCAGCATATTGAATGACATAACAGTTAGGTAAATATTTTACTAGATCGTTTACATATATTAGAAAAAGTATAGGTCCTAGGATCGATCCCTGAGGGACCCCAAACAATACCTTCTTGCGACTTGAAACTACATCTTTTATTCTGACTGACTGGTAGCGGTTTTTTAAATAGTTCTCGAACCAGCTTGGGTCAATGTTCATTTTTTTGCATTTTTCTAATAAGATGGTATGGTGTACACTATCAAAAGCTTTAGAAAGATCGAGTAGTAGTAGCAATGATATTTTCTTATTATCTATATTTTTGTATATTTCATCTGATATTTTCAATAAGGCAGTTTCAGTTGATAATTTTGGCCTGAAACCGTGTTGACTTTTTGCAATAAGTTTATTTTTTTCAAGAAACTCACTTAACTGATTTGCAACAGTTTCAGGGTCTGAAAGTGGAAGGAAGAGAGAGAGAGAGAGAGAGAGAGAGAGAGAGAGAGAGAGAGAGAGAGAGAGAGAGAGAGAGAGAGAGAGAGAGAGAGAGAGAGAGAGAGAGAGGAGAGAGAGAGAGAGAGAGAGAGATTAGCCTTTATTTCGTAACATATTACATATTATATATACTATATCCCATTATCACTAAGGCAAACATTGATCAAGAATAATTACTATACTATTTAGGGCAATTATATCTAAATGTATATTATCATACAATCATTGTTCCGGTTTTACGTCACGGACTCCCTTTTCTACCAAGGGCTCATATTCCCTTAATAATAAGAAAAAGTCCCTTAAAAAAGCAAGCATACATAATTGGTTCAAGATGTGTATTCATTTACTTCCATTTACCCGATAACTGTAAAAGACACACTGTCACTAATATCCAAAAAGTATTAATGAGTCACTTTATCCGAAGTAAAAATCGGCTGAGTAATAGATAGGATGGATTCGGTTTTACGTCACGAACTCCCTTTTCTACTAAGGGCTAGGACGGTTGCCTTCTTACGAAGGACTTGTTTTGGCAGATGTAATCGTTACCCAGAGTGTATGCCCTTACTAACCTCAGTCCATGACGGGGCGCGAACCCTCAACCTGCTGAGTAATAGATAGATTTATAATTATATTAATAAATGACATAACCTATTCTTTCAATTTTTTTTTCTAATATGACTTTTCAAGACAAAAAAAATATCTGTCATTTAGTATGTTTGATTGTAGGGAATCACTCAAAGTAGTATTTTGACATCATATACATTGGTTAAGTTAATGTAGTCACCGTGGCTCAGGCGGTAGCGTCCGCGACTCTGAGGCGTCAGGTCGAGGGTTCGCGCCCCTTTGCGGTCTAAGGTTGGCAAGGGCATGCACTCAGGGTAACGATTACATCTGCCAAAACAAGGCCTTCGCAAGAAGGCAACCGCCCTAGCCCTTGATAGAAAAGGGAGTCCAAGACGTAAAACCGGAACAATTCATTGGTTAGGTTAATCACTTAAGTATCATACTTTACATGAGCGATTTTGTGATTATATTTCTCAGTATTACTTTGGTTATTATATTGTTGATCTGTAATTAAAATAGAGATTAGACTAAATAAGTGTGTTGCCTTTCTACAGGTCTTGTAAGACCTACAGAGGTATTTTTATTGTGTATCAGCCATTACAAATATTGATTAAGCCAGTCGCTACAAAAAAAAAAATACATTAGGATAACATCTTACACATTCATAGAAATGGTATATAATTTTCTGTGTCTTCTTATATATATATATATATATATATATATATATATATATATATATATATATATATATATATATATATATATATATATATATATATATATATATGACCAAATATAATGCCTGACATCATGTATGAGATAAATTAGAGGACTCGAAGAGAATATATTAAAAAAAAAAATTGACACTTTCTTTTTTTTTCAATTCCAGATTATTGGTTCAATCAGAATATGTTATGGATTCGGTTTTACGTCACGAACTCCCTTTTCTACTAAGGGCTAGGACGGTTGTCTTCTTACGAAGGACTTGTTTTGGCATATGTCATCGTTGCCCTGAGTGTATGCCCTTACTAACCCCAGTCCGTGACGGGGCGCGAACCCTTGATCTGCCGCCTCAGAGTCGCAGACGCTACCATTTTGCCACGGAGACTACCATCAGAATATGTTATAACTTACTTAATGAATGTGATTCGTCCACCCCCCCCCCCTGCCTGTATTTGCATTGAGGATAAAAAGGAAAATTATTTATTATTAAATATTCAGATTTTCATTATTATCTCATTAGAACGTAGACAATTCAGTCAAGAGTAGTTGACCTATGTGTGGATCGTGGTGAATGCATGTTTCATGGCTCGGTCACCCCCCCTTACAGGGGGGAATGAGGCCATGTATATGTATGTAGAACAACACTTACCAGACATTTTTTTTTTTTTTTACTATTCAATAAATCGGAAAATTAAATTGAAATCATAGCGTTTCGTACAGCTCCGTACAATATCAAATGATTATTTAGTTGGGAGTGGATGGAAGTTATATATGATATATAACATCCACCTTTAGTTTGTATTGAGAAGAAAGATCAGTATCTCTGAGGAGTTCCGGTTTTACGTCACGGACTCCCTTTTCAACCAAGGGCTAGAACGGTTGCCTTCTTGAGAAGGACTTGTTTTGGCATGTGTAATCGTTACCCCTAGTGCATGCCCCTGCTAACCTCAGACCGTGACGGGGCGCGAACCCTCGACCTGACGCCTCAGAGTCGCGAACGCTACCGCTTGAGCCACGGTGACTACATCAGTATATCTGAGGAGTCTTCGGAGTTATTGGAGGACGGGCCCCAAGCATCCTAATCTCTGTCCTCAGTTTATTTTTACTTTCAGAGTTGGCAGAGTAATACAATCTGGCCTTTTCTCTTTCATGGAAGTAACTAACTTATGTATGTGGAGAGCTTCCAGAATTTGCAGACATCGAAAATGTTTCACTATGCGTATTGCCCTCTTATTTGTTAGTTTAATTACATGTCTACTTATAGGTTAATTTTACTTTATTATTAACATTATTGTTAAAATTTTTATTACAGTATTATTATTTTCTAGGAAACCATTATCTAATTTAACAGTATGTATTACCCTCTTACTTATTAGTTCAATTATATATCTACTTATAAGTTACTTTTAGTTTGCATAAGAATAACCATTGTACAAAAATGGAAATAAATGTTTGTTTGTTTGTTTGTTTGCTCTGTATGTAGTATCTTCGTATTTTCCTCCAACATTTTACGTATGATGGAGGTGGTCTGGTGTTTTTATTTTTCATCTTATTATTTGTAGGCTCGCTCTTTTGCAAGTGATACGTCAATCTTTTGGTCAGTTTAGTTTTCCAACCAGTCTAAGACAACTGAGCCTCAAGCATTGACTGCAATCTTCATTGGGGCAGATATATTGGTACACCACATGACTCTGCTGGAAGAGGTTTCCGTTAGATGTGGGCTTGTTTCTTAACATAAGATATTTCGTTTATTTATTTATTTATTTATTTTTCTTAATATATATATATATGCAAATCAATTTTCTTTTTCGGATTATTACTTTTTACTCCTCGGCTGTGGCACTCCAGCAGTGCCATCTGAACGCCTCGTCACTGCCCTTAGAGCAAAGTAATCCCCTTCTTGTTTCTTTTTTGATGCCGGCTACCCCCCCCCCAAATTGGGGAAACAGCCAAGGTAAATGGATGAATGGACTCCTCGTCTTATAATACCTTTCATTGCTTTTTCTTTTTTTCTTGTAGTCAATATTCATAATTCCTTTATAATACAGTTATATATTTTGTTTATTTACCGTTTCTGTAGATGGTGTTGGGTATATTTCCTTCTCAAAATAGTGATCGAGATGCTATTTTATTGCCCATTTACTTCTTTATTAGAGTATCCATTACTAGTAAAAACTTGTGATACTCTTTCTAATTCTACTCCAACTCTCTTCCAGTCAGATCAGTGAGTAAGAGCTCTTTGTATGTAAGCTTTTATTATTGTTGCTTTGTATCTCAGAGGTCATTAACTTTCTTGATTTAGGCATATATTCCTAAGCCTACCTATTTACTATGAACTTTTGCAGAAAACGTATTGTTCTTCACTCTAAGGTATATGTCTAAGAAGGGGAGTGCACCATTTATATTAAGCTCATGGGGAAAGTTAAATATGGAATCCACTGTAAGTTGACTCCTAAGTTCCATGAGCTCTTCTACAGTACTGGTACATGAAAAATATGTTATCTATGTAGTCTATTCTTCTAACTGTAATTCAGAATTAGGCATTAAGATAAATACGATTTTTTACTTTTGTTGGTAAGTTTGTGAGAATATTTGTAGTGTTCTTTAGGCTAAGATTTTTGATGGACAAAATATTGTTTCTATTAATTATGCTATTTTGTGCAAAAAGAAAAAAATATATATTTTTGTAATACTTTTGTAATATTTTGTTAATAAACATATAATAATATAAT
>JAXCGZ010023147.1:0-17500 GCA_037179515.1 Halocaridina rubra
ACCAGAAAAAAGTAGACCCCTTGATGGACTGAAGAAATGAAAATAGCAGTTAAGAAAAAGACAAAAATTCTGAGGAAGTGGCTGAGACATAAAACACCTGAAACTAGACTAGAATATATGATAGAAAGAAGAAATGTTGATAGCCTCAAGAGAACACTTAATGGAGGAGCATGGAAAGATTTGTCTTAGGGACAGAAAGTATATTTCACCAGAAATAAAAAAAACTAATATATAAACTGAGTAATAGTTTCAGAAAACCTGTATTTAGAAATGAGACTGTAGTTGACGACAACGGCGAAGTTATAAATGAGCCTGAGAAAGTCAACAGCAAATGGACTGAATATTTCACCAATTTTTTAAATGTCCCTCAAGCTGGTCCTGAAGATGAGATAGAGGTCGTGATAGATCCAGAAGACATGGTGACCATGACATAGATGAAGGATACATTGAAAACAATGAGTAATGGGAAAGCATCCGTTATAGATGATCTACCGATTGAACTCTTCAAGGAGGCAAGTGAAAACTTACCAGACATCATCAACCAATCCTTATTAGAGGGTATTGGCCCTGAAGATTGGGGTAAGCAAACCATTTGCCTATTTTTCAAGAAAGGAGACCCAACAAAATGTGAAAACTATAGAGGCATTTCCTTAATAAATCATGCAGCTAGATTGTATGAAAGAATATTAGAAAGAAGAGGTAGGATTATCATTGAGCCACAACTGGGAGAATGGCAACATGGTTTTCGAAACAGCAGAGGTACAACAGATATGATATTTTCCATTCGACAACTGATGGAAAAAGCCTGGGAATTCGATAATAAATTGTACATGATTTTCATTGATCTGCACAAGGCTTTTGACTCTGTACCTGGAAAAAGATTGTGGAAATGCCTACACGATTATGGAATAAATGGTCAACTACTGAAAGCAATCAAGAGCACGTTACAATCCATGCATAAGCAAAGTAAGCAAAGAGTATAAAAATGAAAAATGGTTTGAAACAACATCTGGGGTAAAGCAGGGAAATGTTTTGTCACCTTTGTTGTTCATAACCTATATGGACAAAATCATGAAACAAGTAAACAACCAGCAAGAAACATCAATGAAGACATTAGCCTACGCAGATGATATTTGCCATTAGGAAACAAGTAGGGATGGCTTGCAGGAGGCGGCAGAGAGATGGAATAGGGCACTTGAAGAGGCGGGAATGAAGATGAATAAAGTGAAGACTGAAGTCAAATTATTTGGTAGAGGAGAAGAGATCCTAAATATAAGTCTCAGTGGCATTACACTCCCACAAGCAAAAGAATTTAAGTATCTTGGAGTAGAGATTAAATCAACTGGAGGTATGCACGACGAGATCACTGAAAGAATCAATAAATACTGCAGACAATTCCACATGCTCTACCCATTGTTCAAAGAATAACATATCCCAGCAGAAATGAAGAAACTAGTCTACACGACTGTCCTTATACCAACATTAACCTATGGAGTTGAAACTTGGACATTGACTACAACAGACATGAGTAGATTAGTAGCTGCAGAAATGAAACCTATCAGACTTATACTCGGTAAAACACGAATGGATAAAATAAGGAATGAAGAACTTAGAAGAAGACTAGGAGTGGTATCATTGGAAACAAAAATTGAGCAAGCTAAGCTGAGGTGGCTAGGACATGTACAGAGAATGGAGGAGGCAAGAATTCCAAAACTAGCTTCAAATAGACACCAGACGGAAGAAGGCCCACAGGCCGCCCACGAAAAAGATGAAGGGATAGTATACAAGAAATCTTATCAAAATATAGAATGGGAAGACTGAATAGATTGGAGGAGGAGGATATCTTCCGGGACAGAGTGGAATAGAGAAGAAGATGCTCCACACTGACAGGCTAAAAAGCCTACTTGTGGGAGGAAAGAAAGAAAGATATATATATATATATATATATATATATATATATATATATATATATATATATATATATATATATAGATAGATAGATAGATAGATAGATAGATAGATAGATAGATAGATAGATAGAGAGAGAGAGAGAGAGAGAGAGAGAGAGAGAGAGAGAGAGAGAGAGAGAGAGAGAGAGAGAGAGAGAGAGAGAGAGAGAGAGAGAGAGAGAGAGAGAGGAGAGAGAGAGAGAAATTCCGTGTCTGGTCATTTATGTTGACTTTATCTTACTTTCTTTTATTTTCAGCTGAGAGGGGGGGAGGAGGGAGGATGAATGCTTGGGATCGACTCCGTCTTTTCCTCAATCAGGCCGCCTTATCACTCCTTTTTGCCACCCAACGTGATGCATATAGCTTTTTTGTTTTTTCTTTTTTTGTAAGTGTTTCTCGCCCGTGCAACTTGATTACGGTTATTACTACAGGTAATTGCAAGATGCCCTCCACGCCTATGACACCAGGGTGGCAAGGCAACAGTGATCGTGGGAGGGCTCTCTCTCTCTCTCTCTCTCCTCTCTCTCTCTCTCTCTCTCTCTCTCTCTCTCTCTCTCTCTCTCTCTCTCTCTCTCTCTCTCTCTCTCTCTCAATTTGCAGTCAGGAAGTGTCGAGTTCGAGTCCTAAAGGTGTTTGGGTGTATGGAAGGAATAAATAAGGAATGACTAACAAAGAGTGTGGAGAGCAAAAGTAAATGGAGTGAGGCCAAAAGAAAGATTTAGAATAAGATAGATGGATGGGTTGAGAAGAACTTTGGATGCTCGTGGTAAGTCACTGGCGAAGGGAAGAACAAACAAACAAACAAACATTTATTTCTATTTTGTATAATGGTTATTCAACATTAATAGTAACTTATAAGTAGACATGTAATTAAACTAATAAATAAGAGGGTAATACATATAGTTAAATTTAATGTAGTTTTCATAGAAAATGATAATGCTGTAATAAAAATGTTAACAATAATGTAAATAATAAAGTAGTAAGTATGACACTAGATGCAGGATCGTTATTATCGGCATCATTTCCATTTTTGTTTTCTTTACAATGAGAATAATTAGTTCTTAATGAGCAGCAACTATTTGTCCAAAAGAAAACTATATAGTTTGCCTTTGAAAGCTGTGAAGGAGGATGCATTTTTAAGATGCTCTGGAATATTATTCCAGAGTGTTGGCCCTTTGATAGTGATCATCTTTGAACCCGCTTCTGTGTTTGTTCTGTGAATAAAGAGCTCACTGTTCTGTCTTGTGTTGGTTCCCCTTATATCCCTGACTGTTTTTAAATCAAATAGCCAGCGTGGATAATGATGGTCCAAAATTTTGAATACAAAAACATAAATGGCATAAGCGACCTTGTTTTCTGCCCACAGCCACCCAAGTTTATTGAGAGCTGGTGTGATGTGGTCATATTTTCTTATTCCTCCATAGGCAACTCGAGCTGCAAAATTAATAAGCTTCAGTATTCTGTTTATCTGAGTCTTAGTGGTAGCTCCCCAAACAGTTGTGCAGTAATTAATGTGACTTAGGGCTAGAGATTCAACAACAGTTATTCGAGTGGTAGTCTCAAAATTGTCTTTTATACGTGATAAGTACATTAATGTTCCTGTAACCTTTTTCATACTTTATCTATGTGGGAATCAAACAACATGTGGTTATCAAAGTGAATTCCTAGGTTTTTGACTGTTTTGCTAGGTGTGATAATATTGTCGCAAAAATTAATTGTTGTGTTTTCTGGAATTTGTGCTATGTGGAACCTTGAACCAATAAATATGCACTGTGTTTTACTTTCGTTAATTAACAGCCCAATTTCTTGAAAATAGGTTTTAATTTTTGACAGAGTGTTTTCTGCTCTTAAAGTTAGCTCTGGGAGATTATTAATATCACCACTAAGGAGTAGTTGAGTGTCATCTGCATATTGTACGACTAGACAGTCAGAAATGAAAGAAGATAGATCATTTACGTAAATAGAGAAGAGGATAGGACCAAGTACTGATGCCTGTGGAACACCAAATGATACATTTTTTGGCACAGAGATATGTTGTTAAGACGTATAGACTGTTTACGATTAGATAGATACTCGCTAAACCAGCTTGGATCAATATTTAATTTAGTACATTTACTTAAAAGAATTTCGGGTAGTCGCCGTGGCTCAGTCGGTAGCGTCTCCGACTCTGAGGCGTCAGGTCGAGGGTTCGCGCCCCGTCACGGTCTGAGGTTAGCAAAGGCATGCACTCAGCGTAAGGATTACATCTGCCAAAACAAGTCCTTCGCAAGAAGGCAACCGTCCTAGCCCTTGGTTGAAAAGGGACTCCGTGACGTAAAACCGGAACCTTACTTAAAAGAATTTCATGGTTTACACTGTCGAAGGCTTTTGATAAGTCCAATAATACAAGCAGAGATATTTTTTTCATATCTATATTATTATAGATACTATTCATAACTTTAAGCAGTGCAGTTTCCGTCGAGAGTTTCGGTCTGAAACCATGTTGGTTAATCGTTAATAGTCTATTTGACTCTAAATATGACATAAGTTGGCATGCAACAATTTTTTCTAATATTTTAGAGAAAATGGGTAGCAGGGAAATGGGACGATAGTTTGTCACATCTTCTCTGTCCCCCTATTTATGCAGAGGTATTACGTGTGATATTTTACAAGAGTCAGGAAACTTTTTAGTAACAATGTAAGTGTTCATAATAGTTAGAATATAGGATGCAATCATGGGTAGAGCATCTTTGATGAACTGAAATGGTATACCATCTGAACCATAAGAGCCAGAGTTTCTTAGGCTCTTTATGGTAAGAATTAGGGTAGCACAATCTATAGGATTTATCTTGAAGTACTCTCTTGTGTTTACATTGGAAGAATTGTCATTTAAGCAATTACTCATATTCACTGAGTTGATGTTTTCTTGAGTTTTTACATATGTATTTTTGCCAACGTTAGCAAAATAGTTATTCAAGTTTTCCGCTTTGTCTTTCAACTCCGTAATATTTTCATAACTTTCTGAGGTACTCTTTTCATTTGGTATCATGCTTCTTATCACTTTCCATGTTGCTGCTGCATCATGTCTAGAGTCATTAAATTGTTTTTTGTAAAAGTCATTTTTACTTACACTGATGAGAGATCTGACACGTTTCTTTTCTGTTTTATAACGTTCTCGGAGAGTCATATAATATCTATTCATTTTTAGCTCTTTTTGTATTTGATTTCTGATTTGCATTGCCTCTTTGATGTCATTAGTTAGCCAGGGGCTGAGGGGGGGGGTATTTTTCTTGTTACAATGGGTTCACAACTATCTAAGCATTCAAGGAAGACTTTTGTTAGAATCTCAACCTGCAAATCAACGTTATCTGTGTATTTAATTCTATTAAGTACAGTTGTGTTGTTGATTAATGTTTCACAAAAGATATCAGGGGAGTAATTTTTTAGACACCGGAATGTCTTGAAGAGAGGCTTCCTTTTGGGCTTGTTTATGTTTAGCATAGCAATGTTCAGCTCGTGGTCTGCAATTGGGTAGGGAACTACGTCCCAATAGGGTATACTTTCCACTTTATTTGTTATTATCAGATCTATAAGAGTCCTAGAATTAGGGGTTATGTGGGTCGGTTTTGTCAATATTTGTGTTAACGTCACAGTATTGATCACCCTTTTCCTTTTGTTATCTGCTGAGAGCAAGTCATCATTAAAGTCACCAAGTGTGTATATGGGTTTATGGCGCACACAGATATTTCTGAATGTTTCTAGCAGATGATTGAATGAACTGGTAGGTGCTTTAGGGTGACGGTAAACACACCCTACAATGAAAGATGAAAGTTTCTGATACTGCACAGTGATCCATAAATCTTCGAGCTCCTCAATTTTTTTCTAAACCTGTGGTTATTTTTGATGCACTAAGAAAATTTCTAACATAAATACAGACCCCACCCCCTATACCATGGTCATTGTGAAATATTTTAAACTCTGGGATATTCACATATTTATTTTCAGTTGTAGGAGGAAGCCAAGTTTCACTTACACAGAGGATGTCTATGTTGTAGTCTTTTGTTAGCATTATTATTTCCTCAAAATGAGCGAGCAGGGACTGAGCGTTCACATGTACTAATGTTACATTCTTACCATGTTTCATTGGGGTGGTATCCATAGTCATAGTTGTAGTTTCGACTGTGTGATTCTGCTGGGAATTCATCATTGTATTGTGTTCGGGGGTTAGCCCATGGATACAGGACACAGAGATGGGTGGATAGAGCTTGTAAATAGGTGATGCGGTTCAAAAAGAATTCATAAGCTTACTCAATACTACGGATGGGTGCAGGAGGAGGTTGCCGAGAGATGAAACGGTAAGAATAAACCATCTACGGCTGTCTATCCCCACAGTAAAATACTTTTGCCCATTTAACACTGTAGACGACCTAAGCAATGCGGTTGTAGTGGCGGTGTAGAAATTTCGGTAACCATTAATCCCCAAGGAGCTTGGATGTGAAGATGATGTGAATTGGTCTCAGGGATGATGGGTGTGTGCTTTTACTCGGCAACCCCCTTACAGGGGGAAGTATCACCATTGTATTTATATATATATATATATATATATATATATATATATATATATATATATATATATATATATATATATATATATATATATATATATATATGTAGTCACCGTGGCTCAAGCGGTAGCGTCCTCGACTCTGAGGCGTCAGGTCGAGGGTTCGCGCCCCGACACGGTTTGAGGTTAGCAAGGGCATGCACTCAGGATAAGGATTACATCTGCCAAATCAAGTCCTTCGCAAGAAGGCAACCGTCCTAGCCCTTGGTAGAAAAGGGAGTCCGTGATGTAAATCCGGAACAATAACAATAACAACAATATATATATATATATATATATATATATATATATATATATATATATATATATATATATATATATATATATATATATATATATATATATATATATATATATATATATATATATATATATATATATATATATATATATATATATATATATATATAATATATATATATATATATATATGCATTTACTCGGCAATCCCCGACGGGGGTAGTATCACCAACGTATTTGTATGAATATACTCGTGTGTAATTACCTATTTGTGTTTACGGGAAAGAGCCCAAAGCTCGTATCTTCCCGTCTCCTCATCGGTTCCATTTTATACTTAGTGATACTTATCATACCTGTCCTTAAAACTATGGATTGAGATAGCATTAACTACCTCCTCGCTTAGCCAATTCCAATTATCAACTACTCTAACACTGAAAAAGTATTTGCTTACATCCTGCAAAGAAGTTTTCTTACGAATCTTCAAACTATGACCTCTAGTTCTAGAGCCAGCCATATCAAAATATCGATCCCTATCCACTCTATCATAACCATGAAGGAATTTAAAGACTGTCACCATATCCCCCCTCAATCTTCTAGCTTCGAGTGATGGTAAGTCCAATTCCCTCAGCCTCTCATCATAACTGAGATTGCGTATTTCTGGCACCAGTTTCGTGGCATGTCTTTGAACTTTTTCAAGCTTATCTATGTGCTTTTTCTAGTGTGGATTCCAAAAGGGGGCTGCATATTCGAGTTTTGGCCTCACATAGGTTACATAAATATTTCTGAACATTTCCTTGCCCATGTACCTGAAGGCTACCCTTACATTTGATAAGAATGCATATGCTGCCCTTACTATGCCATTGATATGTATTTCTGGAGACAAATCTGCCAGTATGTTTACTCCTAGAGCTCTCTCATTTTCTGTCTCTTGAAGTTGTACTCCAGCCACCGAGTAGTCAAGCTTGGGCCTTCTTGCACTTGTACCTATTCCCATTACCTTACATTTTGAAGTATTGAATTTCATTAGCCACTTTTCTGACCACTCATGCAGACAATTTAGATCTTCCTGAAGTTCTCTACCATTGTTTTTTATTTTTTTTTACTTTCTTCACAATCTTTTCATCATCTGCAAACATATTCATGAATGAATTTACAGACTCTGGTAGGTCACTTACATATACAAGGAACAAAAGTGGCCCTAAAACTGAACCCTGTGGAACCCCACTACTAACTCTTCTCCATTTAGACACTGAGTGTCTTACTCTAACCCTCTGTTCCTTTCCTTCTAAGTAAGTTTTTATCCATTCCAAGACATTTCCACCTATTCTAGCCATTGATTGCAGCTTCCTAATAAGTCTCCCATGTGGAACAGTGTCAAGCTCTTTCTGGAAGTCTAGGAATATGCAATCTGCCCAGCCCTCTCTTTCCTGTAAGATTCGGCTTACCTCATCATAAAATTCTAATAAGTTTGTTACTGTTGATCTACCCTCTTTGAAGCCATGTTGCCTCACTGACAAAAAGTTGAAGGATTCCAAGTGAAGAGAGATATGTTTCCTTAGTAGTTTCTCCATAACATTGCAAACTATGCTGATCAAGGAAACTGGTCTATGGTTCAGAGCCGTATCCCTCCTTCCCTTTTTGAAGATAGGTATCACATTTGCTTGTTTCCAGCATCTTGGAATCTCCCCTGACTCCAATGACTTTTTAAATATGATACTTAGTGCCACTGATATTGAGCTTGCACATTTTTTATGTACATGAGGGGATATGTCATCAGGACCTGTAGCTTTATGAATATCTAAATCCATCAGCGCTTTGCATACCTCTGTGGCTGTAAGATTGATGTTCTCTAATACCGGCCCTTGAGCTTCTATCTCTGCAATCGGAGGGGGTGGGATATTTTCTACTCTAAATACTGACTGAAACTCCTTGTTCAATTCTTTGCAGATCTCTTCATCCGTCTCAGTGATGCTTCCATCCTCTCTTTTTAGCCTTAAGACCTGTTCTTTTACCTTCAGTTTTCCTCTGATAAAGCTGTGGAAAAGCTTGGGATTTTCTTTAGCCTTCCTGGTGACGTCCCTCTCTCATAATCTCTCTCTGCCTCTCTCCTTTTACTTAGGTAGTCATTTCTTGCTCTTTTGTAGGTTTGCCAGGAATTTATGCTTTTTCTCCTATACCTTTTCCAGCATTTGTCTCTCCACTCCTTAGCTCTTTTACACTCATTATCAGACCATTTCTCTCTGGCATGAATTACACCTACTTTGGTGACAGGTATGCAGCAGTCTACTATCTTCCCATATTTCTCACAAAAGATGTCATACATATCTAGTACAGATTTGTTGTAAAATAAGGTTCTCCAGTCAATAACTGCAAAAAGCTTATTCATTTTGATGTAATCTCCTTTCGGATAGTTCCTCCTTATGTCCTCAGTGCCTCTACTCTCAGGAAGAATATCTTCAATGATATACTCCATCAACAACACACAGTAGTCACTCTTTCCAATTGGTGGTTCAAACTCAATTTTTTCAATATCCAACACATTATCTGTGAATACTAGATCAAGTAGTGATGGCTCATCCCCACCCCTGGCCCTCGTTGGTTCCATTACATGTAGGTGTAGGAAATTCCCTTGTACACAATCTAGGAATCTTGCCCCAAATGAGTCCTCACCACTGTGTGGGTCAAGATTTATCCAATCTATCTCTTTATGATTAAAATCTCCCATAATCAAAATCCTACATTTTCTCTACCATGCCATGTTAACAACTGAGTTTATGACTTCAATAGTACCTATATGACTCTCCTCATAAACTTCAAGCCTATTCTGGTTCCTTGGTGGGTTATATACAACAGTTATTATAATGCTTTCTGACCCAGTATTTATGCAAGCAAAAAGAAATTCCTTGAACTCACTTTCTATAGCCAAGTTTATTTCTTCAACTTGAATCCTTTCACTTATGAGCAGTGCTATCCCTCCACCAGTCCTCTCAGATCTTTCAACCCTTAATATTCTGAAGCCCTTAGGAAAAACTGTGACACTGTTTATGTCCTCACTCAACTTAGTCTCTGTAATTGCTACTATATCTGCCTTACTGTTGTGAATCCTATCTTTTAATTCTACTGCCTTACCAGCTAATCCATCAGCATTTGTGTTTAACAATCTTAATGAGGCCCCATCCCCTGATCATCTGTCATTATCTTCTTTATCTCCCCTTTGTCTGTGTGTGTGTGTGATTACCTAATTGTGATTACCTAATTGTGTTTACGGGAGAGAGCCCAAAGCTCGTATCTTCCCGTCTCCTCATCGGTTCCATTTTATACTTAGTGATACTTATCATACCTGTCCTTGAAACTATGGATTGAGATAGCATTAATTACCTCCTCGCTTAGCCAATTCCAATTATCAACTACTCTTACCCTGAAAAAGTATTTCCTTACATCGTGCAAAGAAGTTTTCTTACGAAGCTTCAAACTATGACCTCTAGTTCTAGAGCCAGCCATATCAAAATATCGATCCCTATCCACTCTATCATAACCATGAAGGAATTTAAAGACTGTCACCATATCCCCCCTCAATCTTCTAGCTTCGAGTGATGGTAAGTCTAATTCCCTCAGCCTCTCATCATAACTGAGATTGCGTATTTCTGGCACCAGTTTCGTGGCATGTCTTTGAACTTTTTCAAGCTTAGCTATGTGCTTTTTCTAGTGTGGATTCCAAAAGGGGGCTGCATATTCGAGTTTTGGCCTCATATAGGTTACATAAATATTTCTGAACATTTCCTTGTCCATGTGTCTGAAGGCTACCCTTACATTTGATAAGAATGCATATGCTGCCCTTACTATGCCATTGATATGTATTTCTGGAGACAAATCTGCCAGTATGTTTACTCCTAGATCTCTCTCATTTTCTGTCTCTTGAAGTTGTACTCCAGCCACCGAGTAGTCAAGCTTGGGCCTTCTTGCACTTGTGCCCATTCTCATTACCTTACATTTTGAAGTATTGAATTTCATTAGCCACTTTTCTGACCACTCATGCAGACTATTTAGATCCTCCTGAAGTTCTCTACCATTGTTCTCGTTTTTCACTTTCTTCACAATCTTTGCATCATCTGCATGGGGTGTGTGTGTGTGTGTGTGTGTGTGTGTGTGTGTGTGTGTGTGTGTAATTACCTAATTGTAATTTCCTAATTGTGTTTACAGGAAAGAGCCCAAATCTCGTATCTTCCCGTCTCCTGACCGGATCCATTTTATACTTAGTGATACTTATCATACCTGTCCTTAAAACTATGGATTGAGATAGCATTAATTACCTCCTCGCTTAGCGAATTCCAATTATCAACTACTCTTACACTGAAAAAGTATTTCCTTACATCCTGCAAAGAAGTCTTCTTACGAAGCTTCAAACTATGACCTCTAGTTCTAGAGCCAGCCATATCAAAAAATCGATCCCTATCCACTCTATCATAACCATGAAGGAATTTAAAGACTGTCACCATATCCCCCCTCAATCTTCTAGCTTCGAGTGATGGTAAGTCTAATTCCCTCAGCCTCTCATCATAACTGAGATTGTGTATTTCTGGCACCAGTTTCGTGGCATGTCTTTGAACTTTTTCAAGCTTAGCTATGTGCTTTTTCAAGTGTGGATTCCAAAAGGGGGCTGCATATTCGAGTTTTGGCCTCATATAGGTTACATAAATATTTCTGAACATTTCCTTGTCCATGTGTCTGAAGGCTACCCTTACATTTGATAAGAATGCATATGCTGCCCTTACTATGCCATTGATATGTATTTCTGGAGACAAATCTGCCAGTATGTTTACTCCTAGATCTCTCTCATTTTCTGTCTCTTGAAGTTGTACTCCAGCCACCGAGTAGTCAAGCTTGGGCCTTCTTGCACTTGTGCCCATTCTCATTACCTTACATTTTGAAGTATTGAATTTCATTAGCCACTTTTCTGACCACTCATGCAGACTATTTAGATCCTCCTGAAGTTCTCTACCATTGTTCTCGTTTTTCACTTTCTTCACAATCTTTGCATCATCTGCATGTGTGTGTGTGTGTGTGTGTGTGTGTGGTGTGTGTGTGTGTGTGTGTGTGTGTGTGTGTGTGTGTGTGTGTGTAATTACCTAATTGTAATTACCTAATTGTGTTTACGGGAAAGAGCCCAAATCTCGTATCTTCCCGTCTCCTGACCGGATCCATTTTATACTTAGTGATACTTATCATACCTGTCCTTAAAACTATGGATTGAGATAGCATTAATTACCTCCTCGCTTAGCGAATTCCAATTATCAACTACTCTTACACTGAAAAAGTATTTCCTTACATCCTGCAAAGAAGTCTTCTTACGAAGCTTCAAACTATGACCTCTAGTTCTAGAGCCAGCCATATCAAAAAATCGATCCCTATCCACTCTATCATAACCATGAAGGAATTTAAAGACTGTCACCATATCCCCCCTCAATCTTCTAGCTTCGAGTGATGGTAAGTCTAATTCCCTCAGCCTCTCATCATAACTGAGATTGCGTATTTCTGGCACCAGTTTCGTGGCATGTCTTTGAACTTTTTCAAGCTTAGCTATGTGCTTTTTCAAGTGTGGATTCCAAAAGGGGGCTGCATATTCGAGTTTTGGCCTCATATAGGTTACATAAATATTTCTGAACATTTCCTTGTCCATGTGTCTGAAGGCTACCCTTACATTTGATAAGAATTCATATGCTGCCCTTACTATGCCATTGATATGTATTTCTGGAGACAAATCTGCCAGTATGTTTACTCCTAGATCTCTCTCATTTTCTGTCTCTTGAAGTTGTACTCCAGCCACCGAGTAGTCAAGCTTGGGCCTTCTTGCACTTGTGCCCATTCTCATTACCTTACATTTTGAAGTATTGAATTTCATTAGCCACTTTTCTGACCACTCATGCAGACTATTTAGATCCTCCTGAAGTTCTCTACCATTGTTCTCGTTTTTCACTTTCTTCACAATCTTTGCATCATCTGCATGTGTGTGTGTGTGTGTGTGTGTGTGTGTGTGTGTGTGTGTGTGTGTGTGTGTGTGTATAATTACCTAATTGTAATTACCTAATTGTGTTTACGGGAAAGAGCCCAAATCTCGTATCTTCCCGTCTCCTGACCGGATCCATTTTATACTTAGTGATACTTATCATACCTGTCCTTAAAACTATGGATTGAGATAGCATTAATTACCTCCTCGCTTAGCGAATTCCAATTATCAACTACTCTTACACTGAAAAAGTATTTCCTTACATCCTGCAAAGAAGTCTTCTTACGAAGCTTCAAACTATGACCTCTAGTTCTAGAGCCAGCCATATCAAAAAATCGATCCCTATCCACTCTATCATAACCATGAAGGAATTTAAAGACTGTCACCATATCCCCCCTCAATCTTCTAGCTTCGAGTGATGGTAAGTCTAATTCCCTCAGCCTCTCATCATAACTGAGATTGCGTATTTCTGGCACCAGTTTCGTGGCATGTCTTTGAACTTTTTCAAGCTTAGCTATGTGCTTTTTCAAGTGTGGATTCCAAAAGGGGGCTGCATATTCGAGTTTTGGCCTCATATAGGTTACATAAATATTTCTGAACATTTCCTTGTCCATGTGTCTGAAGGCTACCCTTACATTTGATAAGAATTCATATGCTGCCCTTACTATGCCATTGATATGTATTTCTGGAGACAAATCTGCCAGTATGTTTACTCCTAGATCTCTCTCATTTTCTGTCTCTTGAAGTTGTACTCCAGCCACCGAGTAGTCAAGCTTGGGCCTTCTTGCACTTGTGCCCATTCTCATTACCTTACATTTTGAAGTATTGAATTTCATTAGCCACTTTTCTGACCACTCATGCAGACTATTTAGATCCTCCTGAAGTTCTCTACCATTGTTCTCGTTTTTCACTTTCTTCACAATCTTTGCATCATCTGCATGTGTGTGTGTGTGTGTGTGTGTGTGTGTGTGTGTGTGTGTGTGTGTGTGTGGTGTGTGTGTATAATTACCTAATTGTAATTACCTAATTGTGTTTACGGGAAAGAGCCCAAATCTCGTATCTTCCCGTCTCCTGACCGGATCCATTTTATACTTAGTGATACTTATCATACCTGTCCTTAAAACTATGGATTGAGATAGCATTAATTACCTCCTCGCTTAGCGAATTCCAATTATCAACTACTCTTACACTGAAAAAGTATTTCCTTACATCCTGCAAAGAAGTCTTCTTACGAAGCTTCAAACTATGACCTCTAGTTCTAGAGCCAGCCATATCAAAAAATCGATCCCTATCCACTCTATCATAACCATGAAGGAATTTAAAGACTGTCACCATATCCCCCCTCAATCTTCTAGCTTCGAGTGATGGTAAGTCTAATTCCCTCAGCCTCTCATCATAACTGAGATTGCGTATTTCTGGCACCAGTTTCGTGGCATGTCTTTGAACTTTTTCAAGCTTAGCTATGTGCTTTTTCAAGTGCGGATTC
Organism: Halocaridina rubra; assembly: GCA_037179515.1. NCBI lineage: Eukaryota > Metazoa > Arthropoda > Malacostraca > Decapoda > Atyidae > Halocaridina > Halocaridina rubra. The sequence continues at coordinate 14,283 of JAXCGZ010023147.1, forward strand.
CAAAAGGGGGCTGCATATTCGAGTTTTGGCCTCACATAGGTTACATAAATATTTCTGAACATTTCCTTGTCCATGTGCCTGAAGGCTACCCTTACATTTGATAAGAATGCATATGCTGCCCTTACTATGCCATTGATATGTATATCTGGAGACAAATCTGCCAGTATGTTTACTCCTAGATCTCTCTTATTTTCTGTCTCTTGAAGTTGTACTCCAGCCACCGAGTAGTCAAGCTTGGGCCTTCTTGCACTTGTACCTATTCCCATTACCTTACATTTTGAGACCACTCATGCAGACTATTTAGATCTTCCTGAAGTTCTCTACCATTGTTCTCGTTTCTGTGTGTGTGTGTGTGTGTGTGTGTGTGTGTGTGTGTGTGTGTGTGTGTGTGTGTGTGTGTGTGTGTGTGTGCAGACTGCAGAGTAGTGCATCGAGCACTCTGGGGTACTCTTTTGAAAAAAGGATCATTTTTATAAAGATTAGGTCAGGATGCAGCCTGGTGGGTATTTTTAAGTTTATGAATATAATATCAAGATGATTCCTGACTGAATCTGGAGGGGTGATGGCACAGGAAACTTCCCCTTTGTGAAAAAAAAAGAAAAGAAAAGAGCAGGCAACCAGAAAGGCAGGCTTAGTTAGTGTCAAAAAGTGCAGGAGGCAGCCCGAAATGCAAGGAGACACTGTTGGGACTTTTAAATTGGTGAGAGCAAATGCCTTGGTTGAGTTCCAGCAGGAGGCTGTCTACGCCTAGTAGGGGGTCAGCCTTGGATACAAGGGTGTCTAACTCCATCTTGTTGGTGTGCAAAAGGGCGGCTCTAACCAACGTTGGAAAGACACGGGAGCCAGCCTGAAGGGCAGGGAAGCCTATACAGGTTTGTTTGGCCTTATCTTGGAGGACAAATTGGCGGTGAAGTAGATGGTGCAGATAGGCAAACCAAGGCGGCCTAGAGAGGAGAGGTGAAGCAGCAATGGGTTCACAGTTTGCACATTGGCAAGAAAACTAAGTCAAATGAAGAGGTCACATTTTGAAGACTTCAGCGAAGACATGTTGAAGATTTATTGAAGACTTCTTTGAAAACTAATTATATTAGTCAAAATGGTAATTTTATATGCCGTTACTGCAGACTGCAGATTGCGTAGTGCACCATGAGGAGTTATTAGAAAGATAAGATCATGTTTATAAACATAAGGCCAGGGTGCATCCTTGAGGGATATTTTTAAGTTTATAAAGATTATAAGATCCGGACGATTCCTGACCGAATCCGGATTGATAATGATACAATCTCAACCATGATAAAAACGTAATAATAAGAATTTTACAAAACTTATATGAGAATATTTCCTATGTAAGAATAACGACCATATTCAACAATATATATATATATATATATATATATATATATATATATATATATATATATATATATATATATATATATATATATATATATATATATATATATATATATAGTGGTGATTTTTGATAAAATTACACACAAGTATATTGTATGGCATATAAGCTTTTAACTTTAGTGTCCCGTTAAGTTTTGTGTTAAAGAAAACGTTAAGCATTCGTTCATGAACGAAGAAAGAGAATAATTATTTGTTTGTGTTTAGATATCAGTATTTACCTTTATTCGAATTTTGATTTATGTTTATTCAGTATATTAATTGTTTCTTTGTAATATGTGAAGTATCTGAAAAATTCTGTGATTATTAACAAGAAACATCCTCAAGATTCGTCATTCTCCTCTAAAAAGGTGGCCGGGTAGGAAGTGAAATCGCTTATATAAAGGATACGCCATTATTTATGGAGTATTCTGAGTTGTGTAACCCATATCGTCCATAGGCCATCATGACAAAGGAGTGTCGGGATGAGTTCTGTGAAGTTGAAATTTAGATAGCCACTTGTTTTGATGTATTCTAAGGGAGTAGAGTAATTATGGTGCAAGTGTTGTATTCAAAGGAAGTAAGATTTACTTTTCTTTATAAACAAACTTTAATGATGTTCTTAAAAGTAATAGTTTTGTTTCGTTAGTCCAGCAACAACCGTGCTCAAGTCATGATTAAACCTTGTATTTAAGTAATTTAGTTGGCAAATTCTTTATATTTTTTTTATATAATTGTAATTTTGGTAAATGTTCTGTGTGATTAGATTATATTTTTGTAATTCTTGTTTTTCATCAGTACCTGAACATATATATTGAGTAAGCCAATCCATCCAGTGGGAATAATCATCTCATTTATTTTATTTGAGTTATTGTTTGTAACCTAACCTAACCTAATGTCTCTTTTTTAGGCTTTGGTTTAGATGTGAATTTCCTGGTAGACATTTCTACTGGCGTGAGTCTGTAGCTCCACATCTCAAGAGTAGTTAGACTGTATCTAGAGCTGCAGGTAGAAGGTTTTACAGTCCTGTCCCCCCCCCCCCACACACGCATGCACGCATGTTATATAAATATATATATATATATATATATATATATATATATATATATATATATATATACATATATATATATATATATATATATATATATATATATATATATATATATATATATATATATATATATATATATATATATATATATATATATATATATATATATATATATATATATATATATATATATATATATATATATATATATATATATATATATATATATATATATATATATATATATATATACATATATATATATATATATATATATATATATATATATATATATATATATATATATATATATATATATATATATATATATATATATATATATATATATATATATATATATATATATATATATATATATATATACATATATATATATATATATATATATATATATATATATATATATATATATATATATATATATATATGGAGTAATTTGGAAGATGTTTACGAAGTTCCATGAGCTCGTCAAGGCTGTTAACGCATACAAATATTACATTTACATAACTGCAGTGTATAGTAGATTTCATTATATATATATATATATATATATATATATATATATATATATATATATATATATATATATATATATATATATATATATATATATATATATATATATATATATATATATATATATATATATATATATATTCAAATGAACGCATTAACATATGTGAAAACATGAATCATATTTTATCCCTGACAGGGACTCGAACCTAAGACAATAGTATCAACTACTCCACTGAAG
>JAXCGZ010023147.1:22500-25000 GCA_037179515.1 Halocaridina rubra
TCTTGCCGGTATACAGTGATTCTTAAAGTTTTTCTCTCTACCTCGAGAAAAATCACCTTTGGATTGGATGTCCCCACAGTTTACTCTAACCTTAGTTGATTCCATCTCCTTCTTTGTCATCAAAATTTTTGTCTCAGTGTTTTTTGTTTGCCTCTTTACAGTTTTGTTAAGTCTCTTCTCTCTCCTTTAAGCAGAGCTTATTTGTGTGTTGGGGATGTAATGCTGTAATCTCCTTTGGATTTGCTGGGAGGAAAATTTAGATTTGTTTTTTCTCAGTATGTCAAAAACAGACTTGGAGAATGTGTAAAAAATTTAATACTCACTCCTCGTATGTAAACAAGTATTTTGAAGATATTCTTGGTGCGTCATTTTCTTTAAAAAACTGCAATTAGAAAGGTTATTGCCAGCATGAAACAGTAAATACATCTCTTGATCGTAGGTTGAGCTTGGAATTGAGATGACCACCTTCTACTTCCTGTGCTTTCTCAGTCCTTTACCTATCTCTATCTTCAGACTATGTACAACTAAATCTCATAATATCATATTTTATTTGTACAGGTCAGGGACGTGTGAATCAGCTAGGAGGAGTCTTCATCAACGGCCGTCCTTTGCCTAATCATATTCGCCTGAAGATCGTGGAGATGGCTGCGGCCGGTGTGCGCCCTTGTGTCATCTCCCGTCAACTGAGAGTCTCTCATGGATGCGTTTCCAAGATCCTCAATAGATACCAAGAGACGGGATCCATCAGACCCGGAGTCATTGGAGGAGTCAAACCTAAGGTAAAAAATTCCAAAAAAAAAAAGAAAAAAAAAAGGATAAATGTGTGATTAGCATTTTAGAGCAATCTAAACACAGACCTTGAAGTGAAATGTTAGATAGAGGCGCAGTGATGTGCGTTGCACATTATTATTGTTATTATTATTATTATTATTATTATTATTATTATTATTATTATTATTATTATTATTATTATTATTATTATTATTATTATTATTAGTAGTAGTAGTAGCAGTAGTAGTAGTAGTAGTAGTAGTACTCAGGGTAACGATTACATCTGCCAAAACAAGTCCTTCGTAAGAAGGCAACCGTCCTAGCCCTTAGTAGAAAAGGGAGTTCGTGACGTAAAACCGAATCCTATTATTATTATTATTATTATTATTATTATTATTATTATTATTATTATTATTATTATTATTATTATTATTATTATTATTTCTTTTTATTTTCTTATAATAATAATAATAATAATAATAATAATAATAATAATAATAATAATAATAATAATAATAATAATAATAATAATAATAATAATAATAATAATAATAATAATAATAATAAAGATAATGCGAGCCGGAAAGTTTGTGACAACTTTCAAAATGAAAACAGACAGGTGGAGTAATAATGTGTTTTGTGATTAATTACACAATGCCTCGTTCGCTTTCCATTGAAAGAGTTTTCGAGACACTGATGTACTTTCCTGTTGTGGTAGAGCTGTACAACAGGAGAGTACATCATGAAAATGCTTTCAGTGGAATGCGTTAAGCTCCACCTTATGTAAATAATCATTAAACACATTACTCTACAGTGGGTTTTTCTTTTTCTTTTTTGTAATAATAGTGATAATAATGATAATAATAATAGTGGAAATCAAATACAAAAAGAGCTAAAAATGAATAGATATGATATGACCCTCCGAGAACGTTATAAAACAGAAAAGAAACGTGTCAGATCTCTCATCAGTGTAAGTAAAAAATACTTTTACAAAAAACAATTTAATAACTCTAGACATGATACAGCAGCAACATGGAAAGTGATAAGAAGCATGATACCAAATGAAAAGAGTACCTCAGAAAGTTATGAAAATATTACGGAGTTGAAAGACAAAGCAGATAACTTTAATAACTATTTTGCTAATGTTGGCAAAAATACATATGAAAAAACTCAAGAAAACATCAACTCAGTGAATATGAGTAATTGCTTAAATGACAATTCTTCCAATGAAAACACAAGAGAGTACTTCAAGATAAATCCTATAGATTGTGCTACCCTAATTCTTACCATAAAGAGCCTAAGAAACTCTGGCTCTTATGGTTCAGATGGTATACCATTTCAGTTCATCAAAGATGCTCTACCCATGATTGCATCCTATATTCTAACTATTATGAACACTTCCATTGTTACTAAAAAGTTTCCTGACTCTTGGAAAATATCACATGTAATACCTCTGCATAAAAAGGTGGACAGAGAAGATGTGACAAACTATCGTCCCATTTCCCTGCTACCCATTTTCTCTAAAATATTAGAAAAAATTGTTGCATGCCAACTTATGTCATATTTAGAATCAAATAGACTATTAACGATTAGCCAACATGGTTTCAGACCAAAACTCTCGACGGAAACTGCACTGCTTAAAGTTACGAATAGTATATATAATAATATAGATATGAAAAAAATATCTTTGCTAATTTTATTAGACTTATCAAAAGCCTTCGACAGTGTT
>JAXCGZ010023147.1:35000-37500 GCA_037179515.1 Halocaridina rubra
TATGGAGATGAAGATTCCAATTTCATTAGTCATTATTCCTCATATATATATATATATATATATATATATATATATATATATATATATATATATATATATATATATATATATATATATATATATATATATATATATATATATATATATATATATAAGATTAATTAATGTCTTCTCCTGACGAATCAAAGTAAACTACTGTCACATTAAACCAATTGTTTTGACTACTATCTCCAGGGCTAGGCTGACGGAAGCACGTGTTCAAGTATGGTTCAGCAATCGACGGGCAAGATTAAGAAAGCAACTTGGCAGTCAACAAGTTTCGGTACTATCCTCAAGTATGCCTTCTGTTGCAGCTCTGCCTACAGCGGTAGCTGCAGCAACCTCTTCTTACATGAACCAATATGACCCGTTAGCAGCAGATCATCCATCGGTAGCCACCTCTGCATCAGCTGCGTCTGCTTATCACTGTAAGCAGGATGTGATTCCTCTGTGCATGCACATTTCTAACCTTAAATGATATAGATAGTGGCTCTCATATACCTCCCTTTTATTAGTGAACAATTTCTTTGGATTTCCTTAAAGTTTCTATTTTCTTTCTTTTTGCAGCTGTTGGTCCTTGGCAAAACACAGGAGGAGCTTACGATTATAATAGTGTTGCCTCCTTTACTTCTGACGGTTCGCAAGCCCTCGTATCATCTCCTGTGGCTACCATGACATATCCTGTCGCTTCTATGTCTATGATGGCCACATCAAAGAATTCTATCATGAACTGCGTTGCTTCAACAGCTCCCAATGAAACGGGATCCTGGAATTCCAAAACAGTTCAGTCACCAACAATGAGCAGCTGGAATGCAGGGTACTCGACTTTGGGAAGTGAACAACTAGGTCATTTCTGGGGAAGTCAGGGCTATAATGTAGGTCATGCGCTAAACGTTCCTACTCCCTCTGTGACGGAAAAATCACACACATCTCAAGCCAGTGCCGCTTATCATACATATTTCTCCCAGTTCCAGGATTCATCAGGAGCCCTTATGTACGGTCGAATTCACTAGTCTTTGGCAGGAGCAAACCGCCTTCCTCTATATTCCATATAACAGCATCATATGAAGCGCCACCGACTTTGTATATAAAGTGCTACCGCTACTCACGTGAACAACAAGTGTTATTTAGTTACAGCAAAAGTATGTTGAAAAATGCTTCCACGTGAAGACGAATAAGATTAGCCATTTTTAGTGTTATAATCTTTGAGAAGAGAACCAACAGAGATGTTAGAATTTACAGCTCTATTCAGTATTTAGTGCTAACTTAACCATAAATTCTTGTACAAATAATTATGATAACTTTGTTTACATACTTTAAGATTTAACTATTTCAATACATTACCTCTCTTTCTGCAAGTAAGAACTGCTCTGTGATAATTAAATATAATAACGAGTTAATATTAATTAGTAATAATTTAATGAAAGATATATACAGCGCTGAAAAGTCGTCGGTGAGGTGATGCAAAAGTATATTGCTAAATTAACGAATTTATATCGACAACATACATAGAACTAAGAGACAATAATCAGCAAATATGTTAGCATATTGCATATATTCAGGCCCTTTCAAAAAGTCATAAAATTATGAGTATGAACTGAAAACAGTTTAAGGATAATATATATGAAAATGTCGGCATTGTTCAAGTCTTTCATTCCTCTCATATATATATATATATATATATATATATATATATATATATATATATATATATATAATATATATATATATATATATATATATATATATATATATAATTTCTAGCTATAAATATAGACGCTGAGATTATATTAAAGATAAAACTTGTTAATCAAATAATATGTGCATTTCATATGGACAGCATGAAAAGGAGGACAATTATATAAATAAGTCAGCTAAATAAATAGATTATTCATATTATATACATGTTTTCTTTTCATTATTCATTTCATAAATGAAAATTCATGTTTCTAGTCTTAGGCATTCATTAATTTGTTAATTCTGTAAATTTGGAAAAAGTTTATATATATATATATATATATATATATATATATATATATATATATATATATATATATATATATATATATATATATATATATATATATATATATATATATATATATATATATATATACACACACACACTTATGATTCCTTTTCGGATTCGTATATATGGCATACGAATCCAAAAGAGTGCCTAAGCGCTTACGAATATAATTTTCTTCTAATTTTCGGAAAAATTACAAAAAGGATGAGTTTATGCACCCCTCCCTCGCTCCCTCCCCCAAACCCTCCCATCCGTCATACTTACATATATGTATGTGTGTGTGCGTGTATCTGTGTGACCTTTCGGAAATGTGTGGTATTAGTAATGGTTGGAGTGAAATGGAAGCAGAGAGAGTCTTTATGGTGGAGTGGACACTAGTGAGAACGAAAAATATCTTGTTTGTATTTGGGACAGATTATAAATGCAAAGAGA
>JAXCGZ010023147.1:57500-61699 GCA_037179515.1 Halocaridina rubra
AATGTCACCAGATCTGTTTAACATATATGCAGAAATAATAACGAGAGATATTAACATGAGGCTGGAATAACAATAGCGGGAAAAATATAAACAACATAAGGTATGTAGATGACACAGGTCTGATAGATAATTTCGAGGAGAAGTAGCAGAATCTAGTGCAGAAGATTGATAAAGAAAGCAAATCGAAAGGAATAAACATAAAGACAACGAAGGCAATGGTAATAAAAATGAAGGAAAGAAGTCCAACAGTAAATTTAAGATTAGGGAACGAAAGGATAGAGCAAGTACAACAATTCACATACCTAGGAAGTACTATAAATTGGGATGCCAAAAGTGAAGAAGAAATAAGAAGAAGAATAGCTACAGCCAACCAAAGCATGGAGAAGATAAAGAAACTAATAACAAACTCAAAAATATCAATGGAGCTAAGGAAAAGATTTGTAAAATGCTACATAGGGTCAACATTACTGTATGGATGTGAAACTTGGACAATCAATAAACAATCAAGGAAGAAATTAGAAGCCATGGACATGAGAATATGGAGAAGAATGTTGAAGATCTCATGGACACAGAATATAACAAATGGGGAGATACTAAGCAGACTGAACATCAAAAGGGAAATAATGACTAACATATACAAAAGACAATTAAGATTCACAGGACATACAGAAAGGAAGGAAGGCCTCGAGATAACCTGTATGTATGACTGGGAGAATCCCGGGAAGGAAAGGAAGAGGAAGACCCAGAAAGAAATTCTTAGATGTATTAAAAGAAGCGATCGGTGGGAATTGGACGGATGCTCAGATACGGAGAAGAATGAAAGATAGGGAAGCATGGCGATCCATGGTGGCCCACGTCCGAGCGGATACGGCACTGCGGTAACGTAAGGTAATAATGAAAACAACAACAGCAACAACAACAACAACAACAACAACAACAACTATTATTGTATTATAATAATAATAATAATAATAATAATAATAATAATAATAATAATAATAATAATAATAATAATAATAATAATAATAATAATAATAATAATAATAATAATAATAATAATAATAATAATAATTATTATTATTATTGTTATTATTATTATTATTATTATTTTGAAAGGAATAAAATGATGTTTTGGAAGGAAGTGAAAAGAGTGAAGAAAGGTGGATGTGGTAAGGAGGAGAGAGTGAAAGGAGCAGATGGGAAATTGCTAGTGGATGAAATAAAGGTGAGAGAGAAATGGGCTGAATATTTCAAGAACCTGCTGAATGAGGAAGATGATAGAGAGGCAGAGATTATGGCTGTGGAAAACGAATGGAGAATGCCAATGTTAGGCAATGAGAATGACAGAGGAGTAACAAAAGAGGAGGTATATTTAGCACTGAGAGCAACGAAAGCAGGTAAAGCACCAGGGATAAATGGGTGTCATGCTGAATGCTTGTCAAAAGGTGGGGAGGCATTAGTAGCATGGATGGTTAGGTTGTTGAAAGTATGTTTCAGGAAAGGGAGGGTCACAGATGATTGGAGGAGTGCATGTGTAGTTCCACTTTACAAAGGGAAGGAAGATAAGTATGAGTGTAGTAGTTTTAGGGGAATTAATTTGTTGAGTGTAGTTGGTAAGGTATATGGAAGAGTGTTAATCAAGAGACTTAGGAAAGGTACTGAGAGATTGATTGAGGAAGAACAGTGTGGGTTCAGGAGAGGAAGAGGAGGTGTGGATCAGGTGTCTGCAGTAAGACAGGCGCGTGAGAAGTTCTTGGAGAAAGGTAGGGACACTTTTTGGGCCTTTATGGATTTAGAGAAAGCATATGACAGGGTAGATAGAGAGGGGTTGTGGAGGGTGTTGCGACTGTATGGAATAAGTGGAAGTTTGTTGAATGCGGTGAAGAGTTTTTACATGAATAGTAGAGCTTGCGTGAGAGTTGGGAATGGTATGAGTGATTGGTTTGAGATGAATGTTGGGTTACGTCAAGGTTGTGTAATGTCACCATGGTTGTTTAATGTGTATATGGATGGAGTGGTAAGGGAAGTAAATGAAAGAGTATTAGACAGAGGCTTGGAACTAGTGGGTGAGGATGGAAGGTTGTGCAAATTGAGTCAGTCGCTATTTGCGGATGATACTGTACTGGTGGCTGATATTGAAAATGAATTGAATCATTTGGTGACTGAGTTTATTAGTGTGTGTGAAAGAAGGAAGTTGCATGTGAATATTGGTAAAAGTAAAGTCATGAGATGCACGAGGCAGTGTTAATGTTGGCAGATTGAATGTAGGAGTGAATGGGGAGTTGCTTGAAGAAGTTGAGAGTTTTAAGTATCTGGGGTCACATGTATCAAGGAGTGGACGAGTGGATGTAGAGGTAAATCACAGAGTGATGGAAGCTAGTAAATGTCTAGGTGGGTTGAAAAGTGTAATGAGAAATAGATATTTGGGAATGAATGCAAGGAGAAGGATATATGAAGGTGTGATTGTGCCGACAGCATTGTATGGAGCAGAGACCTGGAATGCAAGAGAGGATGAAAGAAACAAGTTGAATGTAATGGAGATGAGGTGTTTGAGAGGTATGATTGGTGTATCTAGAATAGATAGAGTAAGAAATGAGGATGTCAGGCAGAGAACGGGTGTTGGAATGAAGCTGTCAGATAGGTTAGATCAGAGAGTGTTGAGATGGTTTGGACACATGGAAAGGATGAGTGATGAACGAATAGTGAAGAGAGTGTGGAGTGCAGAAGTGATTGGAGTTAGGTCAAGAGGGAGACCTAGAATGAAATGGATGGATGGCGTGAAAAGAGCACTGAATGCACGTGGAATGTCAGTGGAACAGGGAAGAGTGCGTGCAAGAGATAAGAATGAGTGGAGGAAGATTGTGCATATATGATGCGGCCCAAAGGGATTTCTCGCACCTGCTAGCTCAGTGAACTGTGGTGGACAGGTGTGAGGGGAGTTGCCATGTGATGAAGTGGTGGGGGTAAACCAGCTGCGGCTGTCGGGCCTCATTGTAGAATACCCTTGCCCATCTACCTTGTGGATGACCCAAGCAGAGTGGAAGGGGGGGGGGACGTGACAACCCTCTATCCCCAAGGAGCTGAGAGGAGTGGTTGAGGTGTGTATATGGATCGTGGTGAATGCGCGTTTCTTGGTTCGGCCACTCCCCTTACATGGGGGAATGAGTCTTATGTCCATGTATTATTATTATTATTATTATTATTATTATTATTATTATTATTATTATTATTATTATTATTATTATTATTATTATTATTATTATTATTATTTTGTTGCATTCGTCTTATTTAAAAAATATATACAATTTTGAAAAGAAAAATGTCAAGTTTTAAAGATATCATAGATTTCAAGTGAGGAGCATTTACAAACAATTTTGCTCGTAAAAATCCCTTATAAAGAAAATCGTATATATAGTAATAATAATAATAATAATAATAATAATAATGATAATAATAATATAGTTAAAGTTTGTCGGTGTTTCAGTTCCGATATCCATCTGAGATGCTCCTCAGAACGTCAGCCGAGGCAAGTCCCCCCCCACTGTGGTGCCCATCCACAGCAAGTAACCTTCCCAGTAAACAGCTTAAACTCTCGGTCCTGAGCGGGAACCGATCTGTCGACCTCGCGAATGCGAGGCCAGCGCGTTACCACTGTACTAGCCAGAAATAATAATGATAATAATAATAATAATAATAACCGAGCCTACGCTAGATTAAGCTTAACTTAACCTCATCTAACCTTAGCTCTCTCTCTCTCTCTCTCTCTCTCTCTCTCTCTCTCTCTCTCTCTCTGTATATATATATATATATATATATATATATATATATATATATATATATATATATATATATATATATATATATATATATATATATATATATATGTATATATATATATATATATATATATATATATATATATTATATATATATATATATATATATATATAGATATATATATATATATATATATATATATATATATATATATATATATATATATATATATATAATATATATATATATATATATATATATATATATATATATATATATATATATATATATATATATATATATATATATATATATATATATATATATATATATATATATATGTGTGTGTGTGTGATTACCTAATTGTGATTACCTAATTGTGTTTACGGGAAAGAGCCCAAAGCTCGTATATTCCCGTCTCC
>JAXCGZ010023148.1:0-17500 GCA_037179515.1 Halocaridina rubra
CACAAACACACTAAAGTATATTTTATTTATCTTATTCTCCCCATATTCATAAGTACACTGGGTAATCATCAGTATTAGACTTTGTTTGCGAGTTTTAAAATAATATTGGAACTTATGACTCTGAAACTTACTTGTATAAAATTGTCACCCATAGCTATGCTGACAGGATGTCCATGGAAGTAATAGTCTAGAATATCTCTAGCCAGTTTGACAGGTTCTTTTTCTTTCTCTGTAGAGACTAGGGCTGGTCCAGCTACTTCGAAATTTCCCATTAATTCATTTACCAGCCATGGGTTTAACAGAAATGCTGGGTTAAAAAACAAATGGGTAAAAAGACGAGATATTAGGGCAAGGCTGATTCAAAATAATAATAAAAAATAAAAATTATTGGTTGTGGTAAACCACCTTAACGTGTTCAGATCCATAGCGTCTTTGCCTTACCTCTTCATTACCTATGGCCTCAACATCGAGTACTCATTATTATTAGTATGACTAACAATAAAAACAGCTTCAATAACATCATATGCTTTCTTTCCCTTTATCAGTATCACTGTAACCACTAAATCTGCGTATATTATGAACTGAAAATCGATAAATCTAATAGACATTTGACAGAAATAATCTACTAAGAATAATATGAGAAATAGATGAATGAATAAAACTTACGTAAAGCTACAATTGCACCTTCATGTTCGGTAATTCCAGAAATGACGTCGACTTTGTTATAAGTGCCTTGCTTCAAAAGGTGAGCTGGATGGTCGGGCAGAAAATCACCATCCACACGAGGCGTCATCACTCTTGGGAGGGACACTATCATCTGAAAAAGTGACATGAATAAAAGAGAATCAACATCTGCTCCATACTTCACAATTTATCTTTGGAAAAAAAAACGCAACTCTTACAACTGCACTTGATATATTCTCTCACCGTAAACAAAGAAGGCACAGCCACAATATGTTTGAGAGGCAATGTTTGTAGACACTGGAGGAGAAGAGTAGAATTAAACAATTCCCCATCTCCTGCAGAACAGTTGTACTCCTTTCCCACTGTCATGGCTACTTCTTTATGATCGGTCCGGATGACTGCTTGATTCAGTGCTGAGCCAGATTGCATGATGGCTCTTTGAAATAAACCTACGAATGTTAAAGGAATTGGATATTAGTTTGGCCATAAACAACTAATTAAGGAATTGAAATGAAAACTCACTCATACCCTAAATGGTTGTTTGAATGGCTGTATGTTGAATGGGTGAATTGTGATATTTAGCTTTCGATTAGCAGAGATGTCTTTAAGTTATACTACTACTACTACTACTACTACTACTACTACTACTGTTGTTGTTGTTGTTGTCTGCTGTTACCATTTAACCCACCTCTTGCTTTTGGCGAGATGACATGAAGGTGAACAGAGGCGGCTCCGGCACCTTGACCGAAAATGGTGATTTTGTTTGGGTCACCTCCTAAAGCCTGTATATTTTTATTTACCCACTGAAGAGCAAGTGTCTGATCTTTCAAACCCAAATTTCCGGGCATTATCGAGTCCTCAGTGGACAGGAAACCTGTTAAATGATAGAGTATTTTTTTTAAAAATGTACACTACGTTGCATGACTAAGTACCCAGCCACAAATTGCAATTAATATGGTAGTTGATTGAGATTTTTTTGCTTCCAATGAGCTCGTTCAGTGAGATGTAGCGTTTTTATTTTGTGATTGTTATTTGTTCGTCTTTATACTTATCAGTCTTGAGTTATTAAGTGCAACATTTAAATATTAACAAATGCAAATTGAAGATACATCCCATAGCCTAGTGTAAGTGGGTAGCGTTAGCTACCACTGGTCATAATCATATACTACCATGAACCGCTTTCATTCAACATGCTGTTGGATATATTACTTCATTATCACTAAAATACATTAATAGTAACAAATGCTGGATAAAGTATACTCGAAAATAGTAAGGTGTATTAAAATAGTCACTACAGTCTTATAGAGTTGATTGTTGCACCACTGAAACTCTTTCAATTCTTATGTTAAGAAGTTTGCATCATCAAATTAAGATTTCCTGTTTTCGAAATTTTATGAATAAAAATTCAGATTCGTGTACGTACGAATAGTACTTACAGATATGGAACTTTGGTTAGTATTAGTGAAAATGCAAAGATATTTGTTAATTCACACTGTTAGTATTATATACTTTCTATGTATTAATTTTCAAGCTTCCAAGGTGAACGGCTCACAGAATAGGCATCTGATGTACCTCAGTACTAGATGAAGCCCTTGCGTTCAATCTCATTCCCAAATTATTCACCTTGCAAGGAATTAAACGGTGAAACATTAGTCACTTTCATTTTGCCTCATTGATCCGCATAAACTCCAGAACAATTTTCAGATACTCTGAGATGTAACAAACTTCAGCAATACAATAATTTTTTACAATTTTGGGCTTGCTCACCTAAGGTCCCCAGTCGGTACTGGATGGTTACTAGCACAATGTTTTTGCTCATGAAGGGAAGAGGTGGATATTCATCTGCTCCTCCTGTCACAAAGGAACCTCCATGTATCCATACCATCACTGGAAGATTCCCTTCGGAGGCCTGAAAGAAATGGATTTAGGTATAAGTGGTTGAAGAGATATAGAAAGTCGCTTCATATCAGAACTATGTGTAATGAACAGAGTTAAATCTGCTTCTTATTTAGATAGATGATATCCCTTCGATTATAGCTGAATAATTTGTATATGATCAAGTCGATTGATTTTTTTGATTATTTATATTCTATATTACAAACCATTGGTGTGTAAACATTAAGGTAGAGGCAGTCTTCTTCTCCCACTGTGATGTAAAATTGTAGCTGAGGACATCTTTGTGGATCTTTTGTCCCATCTCTCGTTCCGTTCCATGGAGCTGCAGGAATAGGATCCTGAAAATCAATAAACAGTATATATTTCCATTGCAATGACTTGATAAAAATGCTGTCTTGTAATGTATCAAAATTTAATGTTATAGAAGCTTCTCGTTTTTTGTCATTGTTAGATATATGTATTAGTTTTTCCATACCATAAATCTGAGGTTACCAACAGGAGGTTCACCATATGGAATTCCCTTGAAACTATAGAAGTAGCTTTTTCCTCTCTTGGCCCTTTCCTTTCTCCCTAAAATAGTTCCTTGTATTAATACGACTTCGACCGCTTCATCGTCTAGAGAGGGAGGTCCATTAGTATATGAAGTGATGTTAAAATCTTTGTAAACTGTGCCTCCATATTGAGACCATTCTGGATAATGTTCTATTCCATAATCAGGATAAGAGTGCCAATCAGTATTTTCATATTCAGGAACCCATGCAGGGTGTGCTGGTATACCAATGTAATTCGGTGAAAATGACTGTCCTTTATCCGAATCTGTAAAGTAGCTCTGCGTAGACAGGCCTGTCATATGTGATCCAATAAAATCGTTCCAAAGCATGACCATGGTGTTATTCCATGAAGGATCAATGGGTTCATCATCCAGGTCTTCAAGGTAAATCATAATTTCATTCCACAGCAAGGTCATGTTTTCATTCCATTTAGACACTGAAAGTTCATTCCAATCTTGAAACAGCATATCTTTCCATAAGCTACTAGCAATATCCGTCCATTCTTGTGTCTTGGAATCGTTTCCAGCAAGATTTATTACTTCATTCCATAAGGACATGATGACTTTCATTTTGGATGCAGTGTTTTCATTCGTTGTGGCCAACACAGTGTTGATTTCGTCATCAGCACCTTGCCCTTGAGGAAAAGGATCTTCAGTAGTTGATATGGAATATGTTGGTTGAGGTGAAGTCTCAGTTACTGAGGAATTATCACTGGTAATCCATTCCTCTACTTCAATTGTTCCAAGCACGAGAGTTTCGTTATCATTTAAAAGCGACCCAGATGTTGATTCATCTTCATTCACTTCACTTGTCGGGATGGTTCTATCGCCTTGTGAAGTTGTAACTTCATAGCCGCTCGAGGATATGTTGGAATCTTGTGCAAGGCAATATGATAATAGGATCAGCAACAATATCCATGTTACCTTTGAATCCATTCTGCGAAACAAGAAAAATATAATACCATATTAAAACTATTTATTTTTCTTTTGTTTGAAGTAATGTTTTGAACCAATGTTTCCTAATATAAATGCTTTTAACTTAGGGCATCCCTCTGTTATAAGGTTTCCATTTTATATATGTATGGATGCATGTACGTATGTATGTTTTTCTGACGTAAATGTGTTTTTCCATTTCATCCCATATTAACCTTGCTCGACCCTCTCTCACTCAGTATCAGGAGCATTTGCGGATATGCAACCGGAAACACGATGTTAGAGATTCTGATGATATTGTATTTTTGTGTGTTCATTTATTGTTTGCTGTGAATTTTCCTTGAACTACTTTCATGTTTTGTGCTTGAGTTTACGTTGTGCATTCAAATACATAAATGTTTTAATTGCTTCATTTCCCAGGTGATAACTTATATTCATCATATCTATATTTTTAAAGTAGCTCTCTCTCTCTCTCTCTCTCTCTCTCTCTCTCTCTCTCTCTCTCTCTCTCTCTCTCTCTCTCTCTCTCTCTCTCTCTCTCTCTCTCTCTGGCATTTTAATTTGTTAGCTGTGCCGAAGTGTTGTGCAGTATGCAATTTTCATGATTAATCTTCTCAAGAAATTAGTACATCTAGTGACAAGCTAGATTCGATAGTTGAATATCATATACGAAATCGAAATGCCAAATTTCCCTCCCGTAAAGAGTTCCTTATATTATACAGCAGTGTATATTGCAAGGGTGCGAGTACCCATAACATGTAAGAGTTAAAATGAAGGATACTGAAATTCTTCTACCGCTATTTCTATAAGTATGTATATAGCTTAGTGCAAATTCGATCATGAAATTTTAATCATCATTCCCTCTTATGGCATTATCAAGTACAGATTTGACGACATTCATGTTCTCTATATAGAGCTTTCCCTGGTTCTGTGGGTTAGTTACTGCTTTTCCAAATCAGAGGACGCAAGTTCGATCCCACAATGAAATGTGGAAATTAGAAATATTTCCTTAATAGCATGCTTGTTGCCTCCAAACCCCTCCAAACTGAGCAGTCATGATAAATACGCTTATGGAATTGACAGATTATTTGCAGATCCATTCCCGTTATACCTGGATTTAGCAGACCAGCACTGAAACAACGTCTTCATTTCTTTAGCTCTGTCATGATATATATATATATATATATATATATATATATATATATATATATATATATATATATATATATATATATATATATATATATATATATATATATATATATATATATATATATATATATATATATATTAATATTGTAATAAATATTCCCGTTGGTACCGAGTTAAAATTAAAAATTACAAAAACCTGTGTCTGCAGATTATTGATATATATATATATATATATATATATATATATATATATATATATATATATATATATATATATATATATATATATATATATATATATATATATATATATATATATATATATATATATATATATATATATATATATCAATAATTTAAGATTGTAATAGATATATCCGTTGCTACCGAGTCAAAATGAAAAACACTACAAATAAGCAGTCTCTGCAGATTATTGATATCTCGTTGAGGCTGGCAAAAATAATAGTAAGGCTATGGAACTTAAATTGGGTAATCTGAGAGGTCGCATTCAAGTAAGTTTGAATGTTTCCGATGTATGCTTTTACTTCATATGTAATCTCCGTGGCAAAATTGTAGCGTCCGCGACTCTGAGGCGGCAGGTCGAGGTTTCGCGCCCCATCAGGGACTGAGGTTAGTAAGAGCATACACTCAGGGTAACGATTACATCTGCCAAAACAAGTCCTTCGCAAGAAGACAACCGTCCTAGCCTTTAGTTGAAAAGGGAGTTCGTGACGTAAAACCGAAACCAGCACAATCTCCTACATAGTATTAGATTTCTATATTAATATGTAATACTTTTGACAATAATAGCTTATGTAAATAATAATAATAATAATAATAATAATAATAATAATAATAATAATAATAATAATAATAATAATAATAATAATAATAATAATAATAATAATAATAATAATAATAATAATAACAATAATAATAATAATAATAGAACAGATGCAATGCAATAACACATTTTTAAATGTCTTTAAATAATCTACCTTCCTTGTCGGGAAGCAAACCTGGGGCCTCTAGTCTAGAACTCCATAGCTATGTCCACTATACCACAGTGGCTGTATATTACAAATGGGATTGGGATATCTATTAGTAGCACAGACGGAGGTAAGCTACTGCGACCATTAATCTCCGTTTGACTCCCCTCCCCAACCCACCAAGTGGTTAGTGTGCACACTTAATTCTCCTTTTCAACAAACAAGGTTTAGGTGATGGATATGTTTTCGCATTTTTAAATGTCTTCTTGGGGAGGAGAAATAAATGCTTTATTGCATTACTTATGACTCATCTAGCTAGCCTTGGGTGTTAAGGAGGAGAATTAAATGTGTACACTGACCACTGATGGGAAGGAGAGGGGGGGGGGGTAAAACAGAGATTAATGGCCAGAGTAGCATCCCATCGTATGCCTGATATTAGTAGATATCACAGTTCCATCTCTTATATACAGCCTCTGTGGTATAGTGGATTAAGCTGTGGAATTCTAGACAAGAGTTCCCAGTTTCGATTCCCGACAAGAAAAGTAGAATATTTGAAGACAAATAATAATAATGATAATGTTATTATTATTATTATTATTATTATTATTATTATTATTATTATTATTATTATTATTATTATTATTATTATTTTAAACTGTTTTTAATTGTTGCATTTGTGTCAAATAATAAAGCTTTAGGACCATGTGTTTACTTTAATTTTTCTAATGTAACTATTTGTGATAGTGTCATTATTACTATATTTCAAATTAAAGAACTATATCAACACCTTATTTTCGATATAACCAACAAAATAAATTTCAATGCTATTCTGTAAATTCCGCGTCTTTTCACTTTTAGTTAAAAATGTCATTTTTTAGCTGCAGCACAATTATACTTACCGACACCAATATTAGTAGTAATGTTTACTTCCTTACTTCTTTATTATCTTTTGTGGCAAATTCCTCTCGCAAGCATCAAATCACACTTAAACTATGATTTTACGAGTTTGAGCGTTTAACGTTTCAGAACCAGTTTCGAACCAGATGCGAACACATTGGCGAATGGATACTCAACAGAGACAAAACAATAGTCCTCTCTTATATTTACATAAATGTACAGGAAAGGTAATTCAGCCGTTGTTCCGTTTTGTCTTTTATTGTTAAATACGTCATTTTGATGTAATCGTATGACGATATGAACTTCCTGTGGTTTAAAAAAAATATTGAGTGTTTTATATATGATCTATTTATTTCTTTATCATTAAATCAAATTATAATTGTGTCTTGTTCATGTGCCTGTTGTCGGTTGTTTCACTTTCTTCAATGTTGTTCCGGTTTTACGTCACGGACTCCCTTATCTACAAAGGGCTAGGACGGTTACCTTCTTGCGAAGGACTTGTTTTGGCAGATGTAATCCTTACGCTGAGTGCATGCCCTTGCTAACCTCAGACCGTGACGGTCTATGTAAAAATTAATTGTAATCATGAGTAAGATCCTTTGTTTTCGTATCTCTCCGTCTCCTGATTGAGCTTCAAATCACTCGCTTTTACATCTATTCTGTATTAAATCACTGACTACTTTTAGTAGTTCTAATTACAGTAAATCGCCTAAAAATATCTTGTTATCAACTGATTTTTTTTTTATCTCTTGTTATCAACTATTCGTACAAAAAGCCTATCATCTCTCTCTCTCTCTCTCTCTCTCTCTCTCTCTATATATATATATATATATATATATATATATATATATATATATATATATATATATATATATATATATATATATATATATATATATATATATATATATATATATATGCGTACAAACTGTTAGCATACAGCTCTAAATGGTAAGGAAGCCCATCAGCGCAACAACACAGAAAAAGTAACGCTATATTTCGGATCTTAACTGGACGCGAAATATAGCGTTATTTTTTCTGTGTTGTTTCACTGATGGGCTTCCTTACCACATAAATGCATGCTAATATATATATATATATATATATATATATATATATATATATATATATATATATATATATATGAGTAAGCACAGACTGTTAGCATACAGTACTAAATGGTAAGGCAGCCCATCAGTGAAACAACACATAGAAAAAATAATGCTACATTTCGGATCCTACCTGGACCCCTTCTCAAGCACTTGTGCTTAAGAAGGGATCCCGTTAGGACCCGAAATATAGCGTTATTTTTTCCATGTGTTGTTTCACTGATTGGTTTCCTTACCATTTATATATATATATATATATATATATATATATATATATATATATATATATATATATATATATATATATATATATATATGAATCATTTTTACCCCGACCGGGACATGAACCTGGGACTTATAATTATTAAGCCAAGGCACTACCAACTACACCAAAGAAAGTTAAAGGGAAACAAACTTTACAGCTTAAATCTGCTCTACTAGGAATGAACAGGTTCTATCTGAATGCCACTATGTTCATATTACAGTTTTCCCAACCTCACTCGTGTTTTCGTTTACGCATTTAATTCAACTCCCAATCATATTCGGGACCAACAATAACCAAATAAGCACATTACCATATGTGAAAACATGAATAATTTTTACCCCGACCGCGACTTAAACATGGGACTTATAATTACTAAGCCAAGGCCCTACCAACTACACTACAGAAGGTTAAAGGGAACAAATCTTACAGCTTACATCTGCTCTACTAGGAATGAACATATTCTATCTGAATGCCCAACCTCACTCGTGGTCTCGTAAAAATGATTAATGTTTTCACCTATTACAATGTGCTTATTTGGTTATTGTTGGTACCGAATGAGATTGGGAGTTAAATTAAATGCGAAAACGAAACCATGAGTGAGGTTGGGAAACTGTAATATGAACACAGTGGCATTCAGATAGAATGTGTTCAATCCTAGGAGGGCAGATATAAGCTGTAAGGTTTGTTTCCCTTTAACCTTCTGTGGTGTAGTTGGTAGCGCCTTGGCTTAGTAATTATAAGTCTTAGGTTCAAGTCCCGGTCGGGGTAAAAATCATTCTTGTTTTCACATATGGTAATGTACGTATTTGGCTATATATATATATATATATATATATATATATATATATATATATATATATATATATATATATATATATATATATATATATATATATATACATTAATAACACTGAACTGTTAACATGCAGTCTAAAATGGTAGGAAAAGCCCATTAAATAAAACAAGGAATATATATATATATATATATATATATATATATATATATATATATATATATATATATATATATATATATATGTATATATATATATATATATATATATATATATATATATATATATATATATATATATAAAGTACCTTAACTGGCCACCCTCTCAAAGTTACAATGGCAAAAGATACAGCTAGCAATTTTTTTTTTCTAGCTGTATCTTTTGCCATTGTACTTCGAGAAGGTGGCCAATTAAGGTCACGAATTAATAAGTACTTTTTATATATACATATCTTTTCGTTGTCTTATTTAATGGGCTTTTCCTACCGTATATATTCATACACACACACACACACACTCACACACGCACACACACACACACACACACACACACACACACATATATATATATATATATATATATATATATATATATATATATATATATATATATATATATATATATATATATATATATATTTATATATATATATATATATATATATATATATATATATATATATATATATATATATATATATATACATGCATATATATATATATATATATATATATATATATATATATATATATATATATATATATATATATATATGTATATATATATATATATATATATATATATATATATATATATATATATATATATATATATATATATATATATATATATATAACTGAACTATTAACATGCAGTCTAAGATGGTAGGAAAGGCCCATTAAAGAAAACAACGAATATATATATATATATATATATATATATATATATATATATATATATATATATATATATATATATATATATATATTTATATATATATATATATATATATATATATATATATATATATATATATATATATATATATATATATATATATATAAGTGCGGGAGGTATTTCTTATTGATTCATAATCTAAGGTACACCTCACTTTGATGTCATGAAGAGATACGGGTGATGAAATAATGACTTAAAAACTTCTTTTAAAAATCAAACAGTCATTTCATTATAGTCCTTGGTAGGTAATAATAAAAAAAAATCCACCAATATATTGTTTATTGGATGCATAGTATCCCCTTTGACAATGAACTATTCCTAGGTGATGATAAGGTATCTAGAAAAAAGTGCTTAAGAATATGTCGAATGGGCTGCCGTTGTAATTTTCTTCCCGCCATTACAAAAATTACTGAGCAATATAAAAATACGTAAGTCATAATAGTAAAACTGAAAATCAATCCAAATCTAATATACCAGTTTCATTAGACGATGCATTGATACGAGAGTATAAACACTGTTTGTGTATGACAGGATGTGGAGTACTATCGGTTATATAGTTATACTGAAGTACATAGTTTCGTTACTGAGAGATTCTTTCTCAAAGTTGTACTTCAAATACTAATTTAAGATATACTAAGAGTATATTTACTTCCATTTGCCGTTCAAGTTTCTAGAATTAAAAGCCTCATATTACATGCATGGAAATAAATGAGCAAATTGTCAATTAAGCATGCCATATTTATATATAGTATTATTATTATAAGTGATGGTTACTTATAGACGCGCATACCACTTGGAGATATATTATTGTAATATATATTGTAAAAATATGAAGTGCGGATGTCTTTTCAGGTCGTTAGCTAACCTCGGTTTGCCTACCCTTATATTGAGGCGTTTAGGAGTTATCACCTTCGAATTCTTTGCAGTCAGAAGCAGATTCAAGAACAGAATGTACTTTCCGTGAACTTCAAGAACTCATCTGGGTAGCAAACCTAATTTAGAGGCCTAAGAAATCTTCCACTTTCTTCTGCATTTCTGAAATCCTTTGCGAAGTGAGCTTTAGAGGTGGTAACCATGAAAATAAACTTCCACCTCCGCCCCTTTCTCCTTCACCTTGAAGTTCTTCGTCAGAATTTTTATTTCCATTACCAGCGGATCTCAGGTTTTGTATGGGCAAAGTGCCACGTCGGTTGAACTGAAGATCTGGGAATGGGTTAAAATTACTGCCACCTCTCCTTCCCCCTCCAAAGCCTCTTACTCCAATTCCTCCTCCATTGATGGGTCGACCAATTCCATTTCCAAAGAAACCTCCATTACCTGGAATACCCACTCCACCTCCAAAGTTTCCTATAAATCCAGGGCCTATGCCTCCAACAAATGGTCCTGGAATATCCACACAAGATGTTACGGGGATAATTGCTGGTGGCTGGAAGAAGAAAGGCCCATGGAAACTAAATCTTTCTGGAAACAGAATCTTATTTCTTGTTAAGGGAATATTTCGCCAGAATTCAACCATCTGAAAAAAATGATAATAATATTATCAATTATCTCATTTTCAAGGCTAATACAATAAAGTACAAGAAGAAATCATCTTAGGAAAGACATTTAACCTTTTTTTTATATATATATACCCACAGTACACACTTAACGTCATTTACTCTTAAGCTACTACATATGGCATACTGTCATATGTACTACATATGACATTAATTTCATATGAGCTAATTCCCCATTCATATTATAAGTAGTGTTTATTTATTATCTTTATTAATAACTTACCACTCCTCTGTCGTAAGTCTGGATGAAGGGAGTTGGTGTTATGGCTAAATATCGCAGGCAAAGCCTAGTAACTGGTAGCCAAACAAAACCCAAGGTTGGGCCCGGCGTTGGGACACTGGTGAGAAGAAAAGACAACACATTATGACTTTGTATTGATCTGCAGAATAGGATACACACACACACACACACACACACACACACACACACACACACACACACACTTGCTCCTCTTAAATTTTATACTGTTTCGAGTGACTAAAGTGCTTAGTGGAAAACTTTACCATAATTTCCAAAAATCTGAAATCCTGCAGAGTATTGTGAGTACAAAAACTAATATTTGTTGTAAGACGAGACTGTTCATATTAAAGGAAAAAAATTGAGAACTTTTTCGTGAGGAAGAGAGAGAAGCTGCCGTCCAGTTTCTGCCTTGAGGGAAATCTAGAAGAGTTGCCAGACGTGGAGCCTCACACCACATTACCTAATTTTTTGTGTAAACTGGGGAAAGCTCTTAAGCCGTTTTACCTGATCCTGTGGTTCTATATATTGTTAAAAACAGTATCCTTCCCATTTATATTAACTAGTTAGTTAGTTTGATACACGAAAAAATTGAATAATAAAAGAAAAAAAAATTACCAAATACCCACCTGTCAACAGTACTGAGTTAAGTTGCCAAGTAGTACAGCAGTCCTATTTTCTTCATTTTTTTTTTGCTTTTCTTTTAGCTTTCTCGTTTGCTATTTTGTTATTTTGTATATATATTGAGTTAAATGTAAAGTCTAAATCCAGTGATAACATATCTTGGTTAGCAAGTCAGTTTATCAGTTAGGAAGAATATATAACAGAAACAGGTGGGTGCCACCTCGAACACAAATTCGAATTTTCCTTCAGGTTTGACTTTTGTTTTTCTTTTTCTTTTTATACTTAAATTACCATGGTCAAGTTTTTAAGTTAAGATGTGTGTTACCAGAAAGGAGACAAACTGAGTCACTAAATAGCACTTATATGGAGATATAAAAATTCTGTGTGAAGGTAAATTAGAAGTTTTTCTCTTTCTTTTTTTTTTCCTCTTTCTCGTCTTCTTTCTATATTCTGTGAGAGGGAGAACATAAAAATGAAGCCATCTCTGTCCCAAACCTCTCCCACCCATGGGTCGGGAGAAGGGGTAGTCATCAGAGGACTTAAACAGAGAATCAAGAAGTTAGAGGAAATGGTTACAAGCCTTGATGATAAAATTCGGAATATGGATGGAGAAATGAAAGAGAATGAAACACTCAGAGAACAAATAAGATCTTTGGAGGAAGCAAATAAAGCACAAGGGCAGGAGAGAAAGGAACTAGAAAAAAGAATAAAGAAGCTGGAAGGGGAAAAGAGTCAACTAGAATCTAGAATTTCTAATCAAGAAGATAAAAACAAACAGCTAAATGACAACCTAAAGGAATTAGATGTTAGTTCACTGCTATCTTCTGAGAGAGACGAGATTGCTGCTTGGAATGTTCAGATTAAGGAAAACATTGAACAGTTCAGAAAAGAGTTCCAGGAGCTGAATATGGAAAATGATGCCATGAAAACGTCCTTTGCTGATGCACTAAAGGGGAATGTGGCAGTAAAAGAGGCTGTAAAGGTGGTGGCACTGGAAAACATACAAACAGTTGACTATAAAGAGACAGTAATCGAAAAAATGAAAGACGTTGTGATGGAAAGGGCAAACCCACTCATCAGACAGGCACTTGATAAGGAGAAGACAGTGGTAATCTCAGGCATAAGTGAATCCCAGGAGCCAACATGGCAGGGGAGACTTGAAGAAAATAAAGCTAACGTTGTAGACCTGATAAGAAAGCTTGGAGTAGTATGTGGTCCTGAGGATATTGTAAACATACACCAACTAGGTAAATATTCGAGGGAAGGAAAGCCGAGACCAACAAAAGTAACCTTTGAGAGAGGGGAGACATGTAGGGAAATATTGTTGAGAAAAAAAAGTCTAAAAGACCTTCAAGAATGCAAAGAAGTGTTCATTAGACGATACAGAACACAGGAAGAGATGGGAAAGATCAAAAACTTGTTGCAAGAGGCAAGAAGGTTAAATGATGAAAGAAATGAAGAAGAGAAGAAAAATTTTCGTTACGGAATACTTCCAGACAAAGGGGAGATAAAGAAGATAATGACAGAAGATCAGGGGATGGGGCCTCATTAAGATTGTTATACACAAATGCTGATGGATTAGCTGGTAAGGCAGTAGAATTAAAAGATAGGATTCACAACAGTAAGGCAGATATAGTAGCAATTACAGAGACTAAGTTGAGTGAGGACATAAACAGTGTCACAGTTTTTCCTAAGGGCTTCAGAATACTAAGGGTCGAAAGATCTGAGAGGACTGGTGGAGGGATAGCACTGCTCATAAGTGAGAGGATTCAAGTTGAAGAGATAAACTTGGCTATAGAAAGTGAGTTCAGGGAATTTCTTGTTGCTCGCATAAATACTGGGTCAGAGAGCATTATAATAACTGTTGTATACAACCCACCAAGGAACCAAAATAGGCTTGAAATTTATGAGGAAAGTCATATAGGTACGACTGAAGTCATAAACTCAGTTGTTAACATGGCGCGGGAGAAAAAATGTAGGATTTTGATTATGGGAGACTTTAATCATAAAGAGATAGATTGGATAAATCTTGACCCACACAGTGGCGAGGACTCCTTTGGGGCAAGATTCCTAGATTGCGTACAAGGGAATTTCCTACACCAACATGTAATGGAACCAACAAGAGCCAGGGGTGGGGATGAGCCATCACTACTTGATCTGGTGTTCACAGATAATGTGTTGGATATTGAAAATATTGAGTATGAACCACCAATTGGAAAGAGTGACCACTGTGTGTTGTTGATGGAGTATATCATTGAAGACATTCTTCCTGAGAGTAGAGGCACTGAGGACATGAGGAGGAACTATCAGAAAGGAGATTACATCAAAATGAATGAGCTTTTTGCAGTTATTGACTGGAGAACCTTATTTTACAACAAATCTGTACAAGAAATGTATGACATCTTTTGTGAGAAATATGGGAAGATAGTAGATTGCTGCATACCTGTCACCAAAGTAGGTGTAATTCATGCCAGAGAGAAATGGTTCGATAATGGGTGTAAAAGAGCTAAGGAGTGGAGAGACAAATGCTGGAAAAGGTATAGGAGGAGAAAAAACATAAATGCCTGGCAAACCTACAAAAGAGCAAGAAATGACTACCTAAGTAAAAGGAGAGAGGCAGAGAAAGATTATGAGAGGGACATCACCAGGAAGGCTAAAGAAAATCCCAAGCTTTTCCACAGCTTTATCAGAGGAAAACTGAAGGTAAAAGAACAGGTTTTAAGGCTAAAGAGAGCGGATGGAAGCATCACTGAGACGGACGAAGAGATCTGCAAAGAATTGAACAAGGAGTTTCAGTCAGTATTTACAGTAGAAAATACCCCACCCCCTCAGATTGCAGTGATAGAAGCTCAAGGGCCGGTATTAGAGAACATCAACCTTACAGCCACAGAGGTATGCAAAGCGCTGATGGATTTAGATGTTCATAAAGCTACAGGTCCTGATGACATATCCCCTCATGTGCTTAAAAAATGCGCAAACACAATATCAGTGGCACTAAGTATCATATTTAAGGAGTCATTGGAGTCGGGGGAGATTCCAAGATGCTGGAAACAAGCAAATGTGATACCTATCTTCAAAAAGGGAAGGAGGGATACGGCTCTGAACTATAGACCAGTTTCCTTGACCAGCATAGTTTGCAAACTTATGGAGAAACTACTAAGGAAACATATCTCTCTTCACTTGGAATCCTTCAACTTTTTGTCAGTGAGGCAACATGGCTTCAGAGAAGGAAGATCAACAGTAACAAACTTATTAGAATTTTATGATGAGGTAAGCCAAATCTTACAGGAAAGAGAGGGCTGGGCAGATTGCATATTCCTAGACTTCCAGAAAGCGTTTGACACTGTTCCACATGGGAGACTTATTAGGAAGCTGCAATCAATGGCTAGAATAGGTGGAAATGTCTTGGAATGGATAAAAGCTTACTTAGAAGGAAGGGAACAGAGGGTTAGAGTAAGACACTCAGTGTCTGAATGGAGAAGAGTTAGTAGTGGAGTTCCACAGGGTTCAGTTTTAGGGCCACTTTTGTTCCTTGTATATGTAAATGACCTACCAGAGTCTGTAAATTCATTCATGAATATGTTTGCAGATGATGCAAAGATTGTGAAGAAAGTAAAAAACGAGAACAATGGTAGAGAACTTCAGGAGGATCTAAATAATCTGCATGAGTGGTCAGAAAAGTGGCTAATGAAATTCAATACCTCAAAATGTAAGGTAATGAGAATGGGTACAAGTGCAAGAAGGCCCAAGCTTGACTACTCGGTGGCTGGAGTACAACTTCAGGAGACAGAAAATGAGAGAGATCTAGGAGTAAACATATTGGCAGATTTGTCTCCAGAAATACATATAAATGGCGTAGTAAGGGCAGCATATGCATTCTTATCAAATGTAAGGGTAGCCTTCAGGCACATGGACAAGGAAATGTTCAGAAATATTTATGTAACCTATGTGAGGCCAAAACTCGAATATGCAGCCCCCTTTTGGAATCCGCACTTGAAAAAGCACATAGCTAAGCTTGAAAAAGTTCAAAGACATGCCACGAAACTGGTGCCAGAAATACGCAATCTCGGTTATGATGAGAGGCTGAGGGAATTAGACTTGCCATCACTTGAAGCTAGAAGAGTAAGGGGGGATATGGTGACAGTCTTTAAATTCCTTCATGGTTATGATAGAGTGGATAGGGATCGATATTTCGATATGGCTGGCTCTAGAACTAGAGGTCATAGTTTGAAGCTTCGGAAGAAAACTTGTTTGCAGGATGTAAGGAAATACTTTTTCAGTGTAAGAGTAGTTGATAATTGGAATTCGCTAAGCGAGGAGGTAGTTAATGCTACCTCAATCCATAGTTTTAAGGACAGGTATGATAAGTATCACTAAGTCTAAAAATGGAACCGATCAGGAGACGGGAAGATACGAGCTTTGGGCTCTTTCCCGTAAACACAATTAGGTAATCACAATTAGGTAATTAGGTAATCACACACACACACACACACACACACACACACACACACACACACTATATATATATATATATATATATATATATATATATATATATATATATATATATATATATATATATATATATATATGATCAAACGTGAGCTCCCGTGGATCCTGAGCCATGTTATTGGTACTCCGTTTTAGAAGCAGAATTCCTTTAGTATATATTAGTAAATTACTTCATTCACGTGTCACTCTACTACGTCAACTTTCCACATTTCTCGTGGCAATGGTGCATTTATTCTCTTTATAAATAGTTAATACCTGCTGAAGGACAGCAGTATTATATAACGGAATAATTTTTATATTATTTCATTTTTCATTAAAATTACAGTCAAAATAATATCCTAAAC
>JAXCGZ010023148.1:22500-27500 GCA_037179515.1 Halocaridina rubra
GGAATGAATGCAAAGAGGATATATGAAGGTGTGACTGTAATGACAGCATTGTATGGAGCAGAAACTAGGAGTATACAAGAGAATATGAAAAGATGAAGTTGAATGTAATGGAGATGAGGTGCATCAGAAATAGATACAGAGAGGGATGAGGAGGTCAGACAGAGATAAAGTCTTGAAAGAAAGTCATCATATAGATTAGATCAGAGAGTATTGACTTGGTTTGGACAAATGGAACAGCTGAGTAATGAACGAATAGCGAAGCAGAGCAGAAGTTGTAAGGCAAAAGGAAGACCTAGAATGAGATGGATGGATGGCATGAAAAGGGCATTGGATACATGTTGAATATTAGTGGAGCAGGGTAGAGCATACAAGAGATAGGAATGAGTGGAGAAAGATTGTGCATAGCTGACGCAGGCCAAAGGAATTTCTCGCACCTGCTAGCACACTGAACTGTAATGGACAGGTGTGATGGGAGTTGTCATGTGATGAAGTAGTGGGGGTAATCCAGCTTCGGTTGTCGGGCCTCACTGTAGAATATCCTTGCCCGTCTACCTTGTGGGTGACCCAAGCAGGGTGGTAGGGGGGGATATGTGGCAACCATTTAACACCAAGGAGCTAAGTAAGTATTTGAAATTCGTGGTGAAAGTATGATTCTTGGCTCGGCTACCTCCTTACAAGAGGGAATTTTGGCAATGTATATAGATAGATTATTATCACTGTTATTATTATTATTATTATTATTATTATTATTATTATTATTATTATTATTATTATTATTATTATTATTATCGTTATTACTATTATGATTATTATTATTGTTATTATTATTATTATTATTATTATTATTATTATTATTATTATTATTATTATTATTATTATTATTATCATTATTATAATTATTAATAGTATTATTATTATTATTATTATTGTTGTTGTTATTATTATTATTATTATTATTATTATTATTATTATTATTATTATTATTATTATTATTATTATTATTATTGTTATTATTATTTTATTATTATTACTATTATTATTATTATTATTATTATTATTATCATTATTATTATTATTATTATCATTTTATTATTATTATTATTATTATTATCATTATTATTATTATTATTATTCCACGTCCTATCCTGGAGACTGTCAAACTCCTGCTCATCGCTCCAGACTGAGCTTGTTGCCATAGCCAACGCCCTCGACTTTTTCATCCAGCAAGGAGCTGACCATGCCCTAATTCTCTCTGACTCTAAAGGCGCCTTTCAGGCCATCAAGAAGCCACTCCTCAGAGACAATGTACGTATCATCACCACCATCCTCAGCCACTACCACAGGACAACCAGCCTTGGAAAAGCCATCACTCTTGCCTGGATTCCCAGCCACGTCGGCATCAAGGGAAATGAGGAAGCCGATCAAGCCGCCAAACAAGCCACTCTCAGAGCAGAAATCCAAATATCTCTGTCTCCTGGGATGCAACAGATAAAAAATAAAGCCACCAAGTCACTCCTTAACGCCTTAATAACTAAACACAACCTGTGCACAGACATTGGCTCCCCCTCCACCTGGTGGTACAAAGCCACCACTGATGTTCAGCAAATCACCCTGCCTAAGAGCCTTCGACGAAGCACGGAGGTCAATGTGTACCGTCTGAGACTCGGGTACAAGTGCACCTGGCGAATAGTGGAGGATATCATCAGGGAATGCACCTTTTGCCAGGTAGCATCACCACATCCACTGCTCTATTACATCCTCGAATGTGATTCCTTTTCAGAAATTCGACGGAAAACTGTTGCCCCCGCAATATCTAGTGAAGATCCAAATGCCCTTCATGTTGCTAGCTCCATTATCAGACTAGCAACAAACAACTACATGAACAGTCTACTAAATATCATCAGTCAATACCCTCCACCAAGATAACCATGTAATAACTCTCTCTCACCCCCAAAACAGGAATTCATTTAAATTGTTTGATGTAAACTAATAATCCTCAACTGAATACTTATGCTCTCCATTATCTTTACAGTTTTGCACAACCTCACCTGCGGGCCAAAATAGGAAAGTCCGATCACCAACAATAACAAGATTTCACCCCACCTCCTCACCAAATAGGAAAGCCCATTCGTCCGCAAGAGCGAATACCACCTACATTCAAAAAGAAATCTTACCCCACCTGCGGGCCACAAGGGAAGGTCCGCTCACCCTCAAGGGAGAACATCCAAGAAAAAAAAAATTATTATTATTATTATTATTATTATTATTATTATTATTATTATTATTATTATTACACTACCTAAATGGTGTTAGAAATATGATAGTAACGTTGTAAGCCTTTATTATCCAAGTATATTTGTTACTTACGCATAGCCTCCAAAGCACCTTCATCCTTGTTAAATCCTGAAATGAGATCCACTTTGTTGAACCTTCCACTTCTCAAAAGTTCTGCCGGATGGTCGGGGATGTAAATGCCATCTACTCTAGGAACCATAACCAAGGGTGCATTTTGGAATACCTGAATAAAGCAAAGGACTTATTTTTTCATAATATTTTCCACTTCTCAAAAGTTCTACTGGATGGTCGGCAAAATAAGTACCATCTACTTGAGGAGCCATGACCACGGATCCATATTGGAATCCCTTTAATAGACAGAAGGAACTAGTTTCTCATATGTTCGTATCTATAGGTGAATTTTCGGGGTATTCGCATGTGTTTGCTTATTACATATTCTTCTTGTTGTACTAATAATTGTCTGATAGAATGTGCATAAATGGCTTAAGGTTGCTGCATATGCTACTTGATCATGTTACCTAATGATTATCAGCAGTTTATCATTATAACCATAATGTTTTATATTGGGAAATATAAGCTCAAATCAAAGCCGCAAGTCCAGAAACATACTCATGTACACACTTACGTGGCATAAATTAGCATGCATTATTGAGTTAAACAGGCTTGGCATATAAAAACTTGCCGTAAAATACGAAGGTAAGACAACTAAATCCTTGACATCGAGTCCTTGCAGACAGTAGAGTAGAGAAGTAGAGTCAAGAGCAGGAGGATCCATAGTGATTCCAGAGCAGTTATAGATTTGCCCAATTGTATGAGCCACTTTCCAGTGATCATTACGAAGGGCCCAGGGACTAAGTGCTGATCCAGATTGCAGAATTGCCTTATCAAATAAACCTGTCGGCAATATCGTGTAGATTACAGATACATCCAAGATTAAGGAATAGCTGATATGTAAGGCAGTAATTTTGAAGGGTCTTTGTTTTCCGAAATATGAATTGTTAATTATCTTGGATACAAAAAGTATTGCATTGTATGAAGCTAAAATTCAATTTGTTGTAAGCGTTTGATAAACATCACTTTAAATTAATTCCCCATTTCACCTTTCGCTTTTGGAGCAAGGACTTGAAAATGAGCTGCAACAGCACCCGAACTCTGTCCCATGAGAGTAATTCTCTCAGGATCACCTCCGAGGTCTCTGATATTTTTTTTCACCCATTTGAGAGCCATTGTTTGATCTTTCAATGCCAGGTTTCCAGGTAAAACATCATCTTGGGCTGACAAGAAACCTAAAATGCAAGGTGATAATAATTCTTAGCATAGAAACTTGTTGTATTAGTTGGATCATCTAGTCATATATTTAAAAATATTTTCATTTCATAGTTGTTTTTATGTAAAGCGCAGGAACCCAGACAAGAGAGATTTCAATTTTATATTCACCATAGTTACTGTTTGACTTATCACTAAGTAGAAAAATGGATGGAGTCACTCTTTCATACCTAAAGTTCCCAACCTGTACTGAATAGACACTAGAACAATATCTTTATCCAAAAGAGCCATTGGTGCATATTCTTCGGCTCCTCCTGCGATGAATGCTCCTCCATGTATCCAGACAATGACTGGGAGCTTTCCTTGCTTGGGCTGTTCAGTATAGTATTTCTTAATCATTTTACTTCAATAACATTGGTAAAGGGGAGATTGTGATCATTTACATAATGAAAAAAAAAATTTCAGTGCTTAGTATATTATGCAATCAGTAACTGAACTATTATTTACTATGCAGACAATGAATGTCTCCAATCACTTGATTATTTTTTAAATGCAGTCTTTAACAGACAAGCTTTTTGGCTTCCATATATTTACATCACTGCTTAATGAAAAGTTAATTTATGATATAAAGCAATTATGTGTTTCTTACTCTTGGTGCATAGACATTAAGGTAGAGACAGTTTTCATTTCCCTTTAAGACGACTTCGCCTTGTTGAACTGCATCTAGGTCTAGCTGAGGGCACACTGAAGGTGCTTTACTGCCATCCAGAGGGTCATACCACGCTGAAGGAGGAATGGGGTCCTGGAGAAAAATTATATAATTTCAATATCCAGATATTTCTTTCTCATGGATGTTTATCATCATTAGTAACAACAGCAGTAGAGGTGTTGCGGATATTAATGAAATTATTAATTTTCATGTAAGAAGATTGTCAGTAACCGTCAATATTAAGTTGGTATAGAATTCCTGAAAGTCTATGGGCTCTCACCCTAAATCTCAACCCATTCACTGGAGGCTGTGCGTAAGGGATGCCCCTGAAGCTGTAAAACGCCTTGCCCGCTGCTGTCGTCTCTCTCTGCGCGAAGATTTCCCCTTGTTTTAATTTGACCACCACCGAAGCTTCATCCTGACACATGACCTCCTTCCAAAGTAGTACCACCGTCAGTAGTAAAACCCAGGGCATGGGACCTCTTGATGTTCTCATTCTGAAATAGACAGGAATGATGATGATGGTGATGATGATGGTACTGCTACTACTACTACTACTACAACTACTACTACTGCTACTACTACTACTGATACTACCACTACTACCACTACAACTACTACTACTACTACTACTACTAATAATAATAATAATAATAATAATAATAATAATAATAATAATAATAATAATAATAATAATAATAATAATAATAATAATAATAATAATAATAAT
>JAXCGZ010023148.1:32500-40000 GCA_037179515.1 Halocaridina rubra
TAACATGGCACGGGAGAAAAAATGTAGGATTTTGATTATGGGAGACTTTAATCATAAAGAGATAGATTGGATAAATCTTGACCCACACAGTGGTGAGGACTCATTTGGGGCAAGATTCCTAGATTGCGTACAAGGGAATTTCCTACACCAACATGTAATGGAACCAACAAGAGCCAGGGGTGGGGATGAGCCATCACTACTTGATCTAGTGTTCACAGATAATGTGTTGGATATTGAAAATATTGAGTATGAACCACCAATTGGAAAGAGTGACCACTGTGTGTTGTTGATGGAGTATATCATTGAAGACATTCTTCCTGAGAGTAGAGGCACTGAGGACATGAGGAGGAACTATCCGAAAGGAGATTACATCAAAATGAATGAGCTTTTTGCAGTTATTGACTGGAGAACCTTATTTTACAACAAATCTGTACAAGAAATGTATGCCATCTTTTGTGAGAAATATGGGAAGATAGTAGATTGCTGCATACCTGTCACCAAAGTAGGTGTAATTCATGCCAGAGAGAAATGGTTCGATAATGGGTGTAAAAGAGCTAAGGAGTGGAGAGACAAATGCTGGAAAAGGTATAGGAGGAGAAAAAACATAAATGCCTGGCAAACCTACAAAAGAGCAAGAAATGACTACCTAAGTAAAAGGAGAGAGGCAGAGAGAGATTATGAGAGGGACATCACCAGGAAGGCTAAAGAAAATCCCAAGCTTTTCCACAGCTTTATCAGAGGAAAACTGAAGGTAAAAAAACAGGTTTTAAGGCTAAAGAGAGCGGATGGAAGCATCACTGAGACGGACGAAGAGATCTGCAAAGAATTGAACAAGGAGTTTCAGTCAGTATTTACAGTAGAAAATACCCCACCCCCTCAGATTGCAGTGATAGAAGCTCAAGGGCCGGTATTAGAGAACATCAACCTTACAGCCACAGAGGTATGCAAAGCGCTGATGGATTTAGATGTTCATAAAGCTACAGGTCCTGATGACATATCCCCTCATGTGCTTAAAAAATGCGCAAACACAATATCAGTGGCACTAAGTATCATATTTAAGGAGTCACTGGAGTCGGGGGAGATTCCAAGATGCTGGAAACAAGAAAATGTGATACCTATCTTCAAAAAGGGAAGGAGGGATACGGCTCTGAACTATAGACCAGTTTCCTTGACCAGCATAGTTTGCAAACTTATGGAGAAACTACTAAGGAAACATATCTCTCTTCACTTGGAATCCTTCAACTTTTTGTCAGTGAGGCAACATGGCTTCAGAGAAGGAAGATCAACAGTAACAAACTTATTAGAATTTTATGATGAGGTAAGCCAAATCTTACAGGAAAGAGAGGGCTGGGCAGATTGCATATTCCTAGACTTCCAGAAAGCGTTTGACACTGTTCCACATGGGAGACTTATTAGGAAGCTGCAAGCAATGGCTAGAATAGGTGGAAATGTCTTGGAATGGATAAAAACTTACTTAGAAGGAAGGGAACAGAGGGTTAGAGTAAGACACTCAGTGTCTGAATGGAGAAGAGATAGTAGTGGAGTTCCACAGGGTTCAGTTTTAGGGCCACTTTTGTTCCTTGTATATGTAAATGACCTACCACAGTCTGTAAATTCATTCATGAATATGTTTGCAGATGATGCAAAGATTGTGAAGAAAGTAAAAAACGAGAACAATGGTAGAGAACTTCAGGAGGATCTAAATAATCTGCATGAGTGGTCAGAAAAGTGGCTAATGAAATTCAATACCTCAAAATGTAAGGTAATGAGAATGGGTACAAGTGCAAGAAGGCCCAAGCTTGACTACTCGGTGGCTGGAGTACAACTTCAAGAGACAGAAAATGAGAGAGATCTAGGAGTAAACATACTGGCAGATTTGTCTCCAGAAATACATATAAATGGCGTAGTAAGGGCAGCATATGCATTCTTATCAAATGTAAGGGTAGCCTTCAGGCACATGGACAAGGAAATGTTCAGAAATATTTATGTAACCTATGTGAGGCCAAAACTCGAATATGCAGCCCCCTTTTGGAATCCGCACTTGAAAAAGCACATAGCTAAGCTTGAAAAAGTTCAAAGACATGCCACGAAACTGGTGCCAGAAATACGCAATCTCGGTTATGATGAGAGGCTGAGGGAATTAGACTTGCCATCACTCGAAGCTAGAAGAGTAAGGGGGGACATGGTGACAGTCTTTAAATTCCTTCATGGTTATGATAGAGTGGATAGCGATCGATATTTCGATATGGCTGGCTCTAGAACTAGAGGTCATAGTTTGAAGCTTCATAAGAAAACTTCTTTGCAGGATGTAAGGAAATACTTTTTCAGTGTAAGAGTAGTTGATAATTGGAATTCGCTAAGCGAGGAGGTAGTTAATGCTATCTCAATCCATAGTTTTAAGGACAGGTACGATAAGTATCACTAAGTCTAAAAATGGAACCGATCAGGAGACGGGAAGATACGAGCTTTGGGCTCTTTCCCGTAAACACAATTAGCTAATCACAATTAGGTAATCACACACACACAAACTTATTAGAATTTTATGATGAGGTAAGCCAAATCTTACAGGAAAGAGAGGGCTGGGCAGATTGCATATTCCTAGACTTCCAGAAAGCGTTTGACACTGTTCCACATGGGAGACTTATTAGGAAGCTGCAAGCAATGGCTAGAATAGGTGGAAATGTTTTGGAATGGATAAAAACTTACTTAGAAGGAAGGGAACAGAGGGTTAGAATAAGACACTCAGTGTCTGAATGGAGAAGAGTTAGTAGTGGAGTTCCACAGGGTTCAGTTTTAGGGCCACTTTTGTTCCTTGTATATGTAAATGACCTACCAGAGTCTGTAAATTCATTCATGAATATGTTTGCAGATGATGCAAAGATTGTGAAGAAAGTAAAAAACGAGAACAATGGTAGAGAACTTCAGGAGGATCTAAATAATCTGCATGAGTGGTCAGAAAAGTGGCTAATGAAATTCAATACCTCAAAATGTAAGGTAATGAGAATGGGTACAAGTGCAAGAAGGCCCAAGCTTGACTACTCGGTGGCTGGAGTACAACTTCAAGAGACAGAAAATGAGAGAGATCTAGGAGTAAACATACTGGCAGATTTGTCTCCAGAAATACATATAAATGGCGTAGTAAGGGCAGCATATGCATTCTTATCAAATGTAAGGGTAGCCTTCAGGCACATGGACAAGGAAATGTTCAGAAATATTTATGTAACCTATGTGAGGCCAAAACTCGAATATGCAGCCCCCTTTTGGAATCCGCACTTGAAAAAGCACATAGCTAAGCTTGAAAAAGTTCAAAGACATGCCACGAAACTGGTGCCAGAAATACGCAATCTCGGTTATGATGAGAGGCTGAGGGAATTAGACTTGCCATCACTCGAAGCTAGAAGAGTAAGGGGGGACATGGTGACAGTCTTTAAATTCCTTCATGGTTATGATAGAGTGGATAGCGATCGATATTTCGATATGGCTGGCTCTAGAACTAGAGGTCATAGTTTGAAGCTTCATAAGAAAACTTCTTTGCAGGATGTAAGGAAATACTTTTTCAGTGTAAGAGTAGTTGATAATTGGAATTCGCTAAGCGAGGAGGTAGTTAATGCTATCTCAATCCATAGTTTTAAGGACAGGTACGATAAGTATCACTAAGTCTAAAAATGGAACCGATCAGGAGACGGGAAGATACGAGCTTTGGGCTCTTTCCCGTAAACACAATTAGCTAATCACAATTAGGTAATCACACACACACAAACTTATTAGAATTTTATGATGAGGTAAGCCAAATCTTACAGGAAAGAGAGGGCTGGGCAGATTGCATATTCCTAGACTTCCAGAAAGCGTTTGACACTGTTCCACATGGGAGACTTATTAGGAAGCTGCAATCAATGGCTAGAATAGGTGGAAATGTTTTGGAATGGATAAAAACTTACTTAGAAGGAAGGGAACAGAGGGTTAGAGTAAGACACTCAGTGTCTGAATGGAGAAGAGTTAGTAGTGGAGTTCCACAGGGTTCAGTTTTAGGGCCACTTTTGTTCCTTGTATATGTAAATGACCTACCACAGTCTGTAAATTCATTCATGAATATGTTTGCAGATGATGCAAAGATTGTGAAGAAAGTAAAAAACGAGAACAATGGTAGAGAACTTCAGGAGGATCTAAATAATCTGCATGAGTGGTCAGAAAAGTGGCTAATGAAATTCAATACCTCAAAATGTAAGGTAATGAGAATGGGTACAAGTGCAAGAAGGCCCAAGCTTGACTATTCGGTGGCTGGAGTACAACTTCAAGAGACAGAAAATGAGAGAGATCTAGGAGTAAACATACTGGCAGATTTGTCTCCAGAAATACATATAAATGGCGTAGTAAGGGCAGCATATGCATTCTTATCAAATGTAAGGGTAGCCTTCAGGCACATGGACAAGGAAATGTTCAGAAATATTTATGTAACCTATGTGAGGCCAAAACTGGAATATGCAGCCCCCTTTTGGAATCCGCACTTGAAAAAGCACATAGCTAAGCTTGAAAAAGTTCAAAGACATGCCACGAAACTGGTGCCAGAAATACGCAATCTCGGTTATGATGAGAGGCTGAGGGAATTAGACTTGCCATCACTCGAAGCTAGAAGATTGAGGGGGGATATGGTGACAGGCTTTAAATTCCTTCATGGTTATGATAGAGTGGATAGGGGTCGATATTTCGATATGGCTGGCTCTAGAACTAGAGGTCATAGTTTGAAGCTTCATAAGAAAACTTCTTTGCAGGATGTAAGGAAATACTTTTTCAGTGTAAGAGTAGTTGATAATTGGAATTCGCTAAGCGAGGAGGTAGTTAATGCTATCTCAATCCATAGTTTTAAGGACAGGTACGATAAGTATCACTAAGTCTAAAATGGAACCGATCAGGAGACGGGAAGATACGAGCTTTGGGCTCTTTCCCGTAAACACAATTAGGTAATCACAATTAGGTAATCACACACACACAAACTTATTAGAATTTTATGATGAGGTAAGCCAAATCTTACAGGAAAGAGAGGGCTGGGCAGATTGCATATTCCTAGACTTCCAGAAAGCGTTTGACACTGTTCCACATGGGAGACTTATTAGGAAGCTGCAATCAATGGCTAGAATAGGTGGAAATGTTTTGGAATGGATAAAAACTTACTTAGAAGGAAGGGAACAGAGGGTTAGAGTAAGACACTCAGTGTCTGAATGGAGAAGAGTTAGTAGTGGAGTTCCACAGGGTTCAGTTTTAGGGCCACTTTTGTTCCTTGTATATGTAAATGACCTACCAGAGTCTGTAAATTCATTCATGAATATGTTTGCAGATGATGCAAAGATTGTGAAGAAAGTAAAAAACGAGAACAATGGTAGAGAACTTCAGGAGGATCTAAATAATCTGCATGAGTGGTCAGAAAAGTGGCTAATGAAATTCAATACCTCAAAATGTAAGGTAATGAGAATGGGTACAAGTGCAAGAAGGCCCAAGCTTGACTATTCGGTGGCTGGAGTACAACTTCAAGAGACAGAAAATGAGAGAGATCTAGGAGTAAACATACTGGCAGATTTGTCTCCAGAAATACATATAAATGGCGTAGTAAGGGCAGCATATGCATTCTTATCAAATGTAAGGGTAGCCTTCAGGCACATGGACAAGGAAATGTTCAGAAATATTTATGTAACCTATGTGAGGCCAAAACTCGAATATGCAGCCCCCTTTTGGAATCCGCACTTGAAAAAGCACATAGCTAAGCTTGAAAAAGTTCAAAGACATGCCACGAAACTGGTGCCAGAAATACGCAATCTCGGTTATGATGAGAGGCTTAGGGAATTAGACTTGCCATCACTCGAAGCTAGAAGATTGAGGGGGGATATGGTGACAGTCTTTAAATTCCTTCATGGTTATGATAGAGTGGATAGGGATCGATATTTCGATATGGCTGGCTCTAGAACTAGAGGTCATAGTTTGAAGCTTCATAAGAAAACTTCTTTGCAGGATGTAAGGAAATACTTTTTCAGTGTAAGAGTAGTTGATAATTGGAATTCGCTAAGCGAGGAGGTAGTTAATGCTATCTCAATCCATAGTTTTAAGGACAGGTACTATAAGTATCACTAAGTCTAAAATGGAACCGATCAGGAGACGGGAAGATACGAGCTTTGGGCTCTTTCCCGTAAACACAATTAGGTAATCACAATTAGGTAATCACACACACACAAACTTATTAGAATTTTATGATGAGGTAAGCCAAATCTTACAGGAAAGAGAGGGCTGGGCAGATTGCATATTCCTAGACTTCCAGAAAGCGTTTGACACTGTTCCACATGGGAGACTTATTAGGAAGCTGCAATCAATGGCTAGAATAGGTGGAAATGTTTTGGAATGGATAAAAACTTACTTAGAAGGAAGGGAACAGAGGGTTAGAGTAAGACACTCAGTGTCTGAATGGAGAAGAGTTAGTAGTGGAGTTCCACAGGGTTCAGTTTTAGGGCCACTTTTGTTCCTTGTATATGTAAATGACCTACCACAGTCTGTAAATTCATTCATGAATATGTTTGCAGATGATGCAAAGATTGTGAAGAAAGTAAAAAACGAGAACAATGGTAGAGAACTTCAGGAGGATCTAAATAATCTGCATGAGTGGTCAGAAAAGTGGCTAATGAAATTCAATACCTCAAAATGTAAGGTAATGAGAATGGGTACAAGTGCAAGAAGGCCCAAGCTTGACTATTCAGTGGCTGGAGTACAACTTCAAGAGACAGAAAATGAGAGAGATCTAGGAGTAAACATACTGGCAGATTTGTCTCCAGAAATACATATAAATGGCGTAGTAAGGGCAGCATATGCATTCTTATCAAATGTAAGGGTAGCCTTCAGGCACATGGACAAGGAAATGTTCAGAAATATTTATGTAACCTATGTGAGGCCAAAACTCGAATATGCAGCCCCCTTTTGGAATCCGCACTTGAAAAAGCACATAGCTAAGCTTGAAAAAGTTCAAAGACATGCCACGAAACTGGTGCCAGAAATACGCAATCTCGGTTATGATGAGAGGCTGAGGGAATTAGACTTGCCATCACTCGAAGCTAGAAGATTGAGGGGGGATATGGTGACAGTCTTTAAATTCCTTCATGGTTATGATAGAGTGGATAGGGATCGATATTTCGATATGGCTGGCTCTAGAACTAGAGGTCATAGTTTGAAGCTTCGTAAGAAAACTTCTTTGCAGGATGTAAGGAAATACTTTTTCAGTGTAAGAGTAGTTGATAATTGGAATTCGCTAAGCGAGGAGGTAGTTAATGCTATCTCAATCC
This sequence comes from Halocaridina rubra, assembly GCA_037179515.1. Taxonomy (NCBI): domain Eukaryota; kingdom Metazoa; phylum Arthropoda; class Malacostraca; order Decapoda; family Atyidae; genus Halocaridina; species Halocaridina rubra. The sequence goes on from JAXCGZ010023148.1 coordinate 39,817, forward strand.
ATAGTTTTAAGGACAGGTACGATAAGTATCACTAAGTCTAAAATGGAACCGATCAGGAGATGGGAAGATACGAGCTTTGGGCTCTTTCCCGTAAACACAATTAGGTAATCACAATTAGGTAATCACACACACACACAAACTTATTAGAATTTTATGATGAGGTAAGCCAAATCTTACAGGAAAG
>JAXCGZ010023148.1:45000-61631 GCA_037179515.1 Halocaridina rubra
GTTTTTCTTGGCCAAACTCAAGGACACTAGTTTGAATATAGCATAGAGGTGAACGTCAGGAATTTGACATAAGTAATTAACATCAAAACTCTTCATTTTGAAATTGCAAGAACCCTTATTGACCATCACAACAAAACTGTTTTCATGCTTACAATAGCTACATGAAAGAGTACTGCTGCACGCCCGGATAAAGTAATCGCTTTTTTTTCAGTAGTTAATACAGGAAATCTTTTGAATTCCAGCGTACCCTGCGTGACATTAGCGGCGACAAAATAAGGTCTTCATGGAGATGGAGAAGGAAGTATTCCACGCTCCTTCTTCATATACCAAGTTGTAGTAGGCAACTCATTCGGAATCGGATAGCCGTGTGTTGAGGAGATAATTATTTTTTTCTTTGTTACAATTGTAACCAACTTGGTATTGAGGTATTGTGTCTGTTTAATATATATATATATATATATATATATATATATATATATATATATATATATATATATATATATATATATATATATATATATATATATATATATATATATATATATATATATATATATATATATATATATATATGTGTGTGTGTGTGTGTGTGTGTGCATATATATATATATATATATATATATATATATATATATATATATATATATATATATATATATATATATATATATATATATATATATATATATATATATATATATATATATGAATCATTTTTACCCCGACCGGGACGTGAACCTGGGACTTATAATTACTAAGCCAAGGTGCTACCAACTACACCACAGAGGGTCTTAAAAGGGAAACAGGCCTTACAGCTTATATCTGCCATACTAGGGATGAACGCATTCAATCTGGATGCCACTATGTTAATATTACAGCTTACCCCAACCTCACTCGTGGTTTCGTTTTTGCATTAATTCAACTCCCAATCTCATTCGGGACCAACAATAAGCAATAAGCACATCATCATATGTGAAAGCATGAATCAATTTTTTACCCCAACCGGGACTTGAACCTGGGACTTATAATTACTAAGCCAAGGAGCTACCAACTACACCACAGAAGGTCTTAAAAGGGAAAGAGACCTTACAGCTTATATCTGCTATACTAGGGATGAACACAGTCTATCTGAATGCAACTATGTTCATATTACAGTTTCCCCCAACCTCGCTCGTGATTTCGATCTAGCATTTAATTAAACCCCCAATCTCATTCGGGACCAACAATAATCATATAAACACATTACCATATGTGAAAGCATGAATCATTTTTACCCCGCCCGGGACCTCAACCTGGGACTTATAATTACCAAGCTAAGGCGAAAACGAAACCCAGGTTCAAGTCCCGGGTGGGGTAAAAAAGATTCATGCTTTCACATATGGTAATGTGCTTATTTGATTATTGTTGGTCCCGAATAAGATTGGGAGTTGAATTAAATGCAAAAACGAAACCACGAGTGAGGTTGGGGGAAACTGCGATATGAACATAGTGGCATTCAGATAGAATGCGTTCATCACTAGCATAGCAGGAAATGTAAATAGGAGTGCGTGTTTGTATGTGTGTGTGAAAAAAAAATCTGATATGTTTCTACGCCTAAACTTTTTATCAAAATCTATCAAAATATAATCAAACTCGGTTCAAGGGTAAAATCCCAATTATTTCTGAACTTTTTCTCTAACTGAACTCCTTTTTTCTCCTTAGAAAAAGAAAGAAAAAAAAATGATTGATAATATTGTTGGTATATGAGTGTATGAATGTGACAATTTTTGGTGGAAAAGTTGCCTTATAGTTGGGTTTTTTAAAAGGGTAGACAATATAATCATTGTTTGTGAATAATTAACCATTCTAATCTGTCTCTCCCACTGAATTGTTCTTCGTAAATACTCTCAAAATATAAACAAACTTGGTTCAAAAAGAAAAATTTGGTCATTTCTGCACTTTCTCTACTGCTGGACTTTGTTTTTCTCACTATTCAAAACAAACAAAAAATGTAACAAAAGAATTAAATAAGTAGTGGAGCTACTCGCAATAACTAAATTATTTAATCAAAACAGCAAATGGAGTAGGTATTTCTGGGCGTTGGGGGTCACTCCTAACCATAGCCACGTCAGTAAAAATAGAAAAATAAATAAATCAGCAAGAGGGTTTGCCCCTCTCTATTTGTCTCTTCTTTATTTAATTTTCGTGCTTTTCCAACCAATCCCTTCCCATCCTATCCCCCCCCCCCTCTTTTTCGGGGATGACACAATGAATAGGGCTAAGAGAGTTCACTCGATGCCTTCGCTGTTCTCCCCCCTCCTATCCCATCCCATCCTATTCATTTATTCATTCAGTATAGCAGATATAAGCTGTAAGGTCTGTTTCCCTTTTAAGACATTCTGTGGTGTAGTTGGTAGCGCCTTGGCTTAGTAATTGTAAGTCCCAGGTTCAAGTCCCGGTCGGGGTAATAATGATTCATGTTTTCACATATGGTAATGTGCTTATATGATAAATATATATATTTAGAACGACGTGAAAAGTGCTTGTTTGTTCTGGTTGGGCTATGATATCAAGATTTTTATCTACTGTAGTAGTTAAGTCGGTATGGTTGCATGAACAAGCAACTTGCAACGCTAGTTTGGATCGCCTGATATTAAACATATATTTTTGATTTGTAGATAACGGTGTGTGTGTATATATATATATATATATATATATATATATATATATATATATATATATATATATATATATATATATAGTGTATGTGTGTGTACGCGTATGCGAGTAAATGTATGCATGTATGCATTACGTATGTATGTATGTGTGAATACATAACCGTAGATATCAAGGACATAGAAAGAAATCATCCAGGTTAGAGTATCTTTGGTATGATGAGTAAGCATTTATTTATGCTTTCAGGCACAAATATAGATATTCTCTCTCTCTCTCTCTCTCTCTCTCTCTCTCTCTCTCTCTCTCTCTCTCTCTCTCTCTCTCTCTCTCTCTCTCTTTTTATATATATATATATATATATATATATATATATATATATATATATATATATATATATATATATATATATCGCTTTGTTTACGGGTACATAGTAGTAATAGCAATGTGTAAAAAATTGCTGTCAGTAGTTCACCGAATTGTAAATACAGGCAGACAATAAACAAAGATACGCACAAATATGCCCCATAGGTTCACAAAGATCATCTAAAGTACATACAGGAGCATAAAGCGTGCAATCTCTTATTAGAGGTGCACTTGTGCATTCAGTAAAACAGATAACCCTTGGTTATGACCCCGAACTAGATTTCGTTTCAAATTTTGCATTTATAGGCCTTATGATCCATGACTAGGATTTTTTTTTAATAATGAGTAAATGCTTAAGCTATAAATCCTTATGGATTTATACGTACAATATCTATTTATTATTTATGAATGCGTATGTTTTTCTATTGATATATTCAATTTTATGTATTGTTATTAATTGTCCGTGTATTATAATTCTTCAGTTGTATATTTTTTTTTTCTGAGTTGCACTCGAACCATGAAAAGAGAGGATGGAACTGGTGGTGATAATTGAAATGGAAGTTTTCCGCGTTCGCTACATGTTTCAGCGACACCCATCCCACTTCCCTTTGCTCATAAGTTGTTGATATTTTTACAGGCGAAGTAAAAGATCCTGTACTATAGGCGTCAAATTCAGTAAGATTTTCTATCAGTTCTTTATTCTGCTTCCTTGAGTCTGCGTTTCAATCACTGATAGTATCTAATAATTGTAAGTTAAGCTTCCCCACAGCCTGCATTTGTATTTTATGAATGCATTTCTGAATAACTGTTACATAAAGATCAACTACTACTACTACTACTACTACTACTACTACTACTACTACTACCCTTTAATTAATGAAATAACCTCATTTTCCTATCTCGGAATAGTTGCCGGCATGGGTTTTCATAGTTAAAGTTCCTTGTGAAACAAAGCACCCACTTTTATTAATTTCTGGTATTACTGCTATTACAAATGCAGTTTAACGGCACTACTGCTACGAAATAATAACACGATTATCAAATAACGTCATTTACTTATCAGCACCTCAAAGAGTAATAAATGACATTAGATAACCCTCCGTTATATCAACGAATATATTGTAGCTCCTCACCCCACACCTTGAAGGTATCATGATCAAATGCCGAAGGTGGATTTTATGCGGTTTTTCTTTGCTATCGCTTTTTAAGAGAAAAAAATATAAAAAATAAAAAAGAGTAAGTACCAGCGTCCCTCACATAATTGTTCCTGTAAATTGATCGTAATTAGATGTGTAGAGATACTGTTGGATTAGTAGCTTTGTGAACTCTTGGTTCTATAATGTAAACACAGTACCTGCGTCAAGGTATTGATGGTTGGCCCGCCACGGAAGTAATAATGAAAACTAAACTCTTCACATACATAGACTATATTAGCTCCTCCCATTTATGCAACAGCTATCATTACGCCTTCCTCGCCCATAGGCGTATTCATTCCTATATATTTTTATAGTAATAGAATTGCTTCGTAGGGGTAGGAGACGAGGAACTGCCAGCAATATTTTATTCCTTTTGAAGCGAGCTGGTTTGTACATATATACACTCATATATATATATATATATATATATATATATATATATATATATATATATATATATATATATATATATATATATATATATATATATATATATATATATATATATATATATATATATATATATATATATATATATATATATATATATATAATAATAATAATAATAATAATAATAATAATAATAATAATACAAGGGTATTATTAAACGACTTCAGCAAAGAACTCCCATTTTCCGCATTTCCTTCATTTTTTCTTTTAATACATTCATTATCGTAGTATTGTATGTAGACATGATAGCTTCGAGTGATGGTAAATCCAACTTTTTCAGCCTATCCTCCTAACTGATATTACATATATCCTTCACCAACCTCGTAGCATGTTTTTTATATGCTCTTTAAAGTGTGGATTCCAGAAGTTCCCAGCATATTCATGGTTTGGCCTCACATAAGTCAAGTAAATATTTCTAAACATATCCTTGCCAATTTGCCTGATGGCCACCCTTAAGCTTGCTAAGAAAGCATATGCTATCTAACCAATACCATGTTTATGCAATTCTGCCAACACAAAATTACTCCTAGATATCTTTCAATCTCAGATTTTTGAAGTTTCTCTCCTGCTATTGATTACCCAAACATGGGCCTCCTTACATCCTCGCCCATTCTCGTTACTTTACACTTTGAACTGAATCTCGTTTCCCTGTTCTCTTACCACTCATGCAGACTATTTAGGTCTTCCTGGAGTTTTATAACATTATTTTCGTCTTTAACTCTCTTTACTATCTTTGCATCATCTGCAAACATATTCGGAACTGTATTTATAGATTTCAGCAGGTCATTTATACATATAAGGAAGAGAATTGGCCCTAAAACTGATCCCTGTGGAACCCCACAACTAACCTTTCTTCAGTCACACACTGCATGTCTCACTCTGACCTTCTGCTCCCTTTACTATCCAACCCACGATATTTCCAGCTATTCTTGCCATTAGGTGCAGCTTCTTAGCAAGTCTCCCATATAGGACTGCATCATATGCCTTCCGGAAATCTAAGACTATGTAATCTGCCCAGCTATCTCCTTCCTGTAAGATTTTGCTTACTTCATCATAAAAGTCTTGTAAATTTGTTAGAATAGATATTCCCTCTCTGAACCCATGTTGTATTGCAGACAGATAGTTGAAGGACTCCAAGTGAAAGGAAATATGTTTTCTCTGTAGTGTCTCCACAACTTTACATACTATGCTAGTCATTGTGTGTAATTACCTAATTGTAATTGTAACGCCAAAACATTTCCACCCATTCTCGCCATTACTTGCAGTTTCTTAATAAGTCTCCCTTTTGGGACCGATTCATATGCCTCCTGAAAATCTAGGAATATGCAATCTGCCCATCTCTCTCTCACCTGTAAGATCCGGCTTACCTCATCATAAAGTTCTTATAAGTTCGTTACTCTTGATCTGCCTTCTCTGAAGAAATGCTGTCTCACTGACAAAAAGTTGAAGGACTCCAAGCTATGCTGGTCAAGGAAGCAGCCATATAGGTTAGAGCTGTATCTCTCCTTCCCTTTTTGAAAATTGGTACCACGTTTGCTTGTTTCCAGCATTTTTGATTCTCTCCAGATTCCAGTGACTTTTCAAGTATGATGCATAACACCACCGATATTGGTTTACCACATTTCTTAAGTACATAAGGAAATATATCATCAGAACCTGTAGCTTTATGGGCATCTAATTCCATCAACGCTTTGCATACCTCTTTGGCTGAAAAGATGATGTTCTTTACTACAGGCCCATTAGCTCTTATCTTTGCTATCTGAGGGGATGGGGTATTTTCTGTAAATACTGACTGAAACTTCTCGTTCAATTCGTAGCATATTTCTTAATCCGTCTCAGTGATGCTTCCAATTGCTCTCGTTAACTTTAAAACTTGTTCTTTGACCTTAAGTTTTCCTCTACTAAAGCTGTGGAAAAGTTTGGGATTTTCTTTAACCTTCCTGATTATATCCCTTTCATAATATCTCTCTGCCTCTCTTCTACTTTGGATCTTGCTCTTTAACAAGTCTGCCAGGAATTTAAAGTTTTTTCTCGTACTATACTTTTTCCAGCATTTGTCTCCACTATTTAGATTTCTTACACTCATTACTGAACCATGTCTCTCTGGCATGAATAACTCCAATTTTGGTGGAAGGTATGCAACAAGTGACTATCTTCCCATATTCCTCACAAAAGATTTTGTACATTTCTTGTACAAATTTGTTGTTATGTAAGGTCCCACAGTCAATAACTGCACAAAGCTAATTATTTATGATGTAATCTCCTTTCAGATAGTTCCTCCTCATATCATTCCCAGTGCCTTTACTTTTAGGGAGAACATCTTCGATGATATACTCCATCAACAACACACAGAGGTCAAATTTTCCAATTGGTGGTTCATAATAAATTTTTTCAATATCCAATACATTATCTATGAATACTGGATGTTTACCTAATTGTGTTTACATAATTATGCTCACAAAAAATAGCCCTATGTTCCTAACTCTGCGTCTCCATATCAGTTTCATTTTTTTACTCAGTAACACTTTTTTCATCCAATTTTAAAACTAAGAATGCATTTAGGATTTACTATTTCATTACTTAGCGAATATTAAGTATCAACTATTATGTACTTCTGTACATCCTATAAACAAGTTTTCGTGTCAAACTTCAAACACTATGACCTCTAGATCTAGAACCACCCATATCAAAATATCGCTCCCTGTCTACTCTGTTAAATCCATGAAGGAATTGAAAATCCGTTACCATATCTCCCCTTTTAATTCTTGCTTCGAGTGATACTAAGTTTAATCTCCTTAGCAAATTTCACAATGAGATTACGTATAACTGTTACCAGATGAAAGTTATTGACATGTATTTTTCAAGTGGTGGAATGAAAAGGTGAAAATGAAGGTGGAAGAGAAAAAGATGGCTTTTGAAGAATGGCTGCAGTGTAACAGTAGTGAGAAGTATGAAAGATGTAGAGAAAAAAATGTGGAAACCAAGCGTAAGGTAGAGGAAGAGAAGAGATTGGCAAATGTTAGGTGGGGACAGGATTTTAGTAGGTCATATGAGGAGAATAAAAAGAAGTTTTGGAAAGAAGTGAAAAGAGTAAGGAAGGGTGGATCGAGGTTAGAAGAGACAGTGAAAGATGTGAATGGACATATGTTAAGAGGAAAAGATGGGCAGAATATTTTGAGTGCTTGCTGAATGTTGAGGAAGATAGAGAGGCAGCTATAGTGGCTGTGGAGGGTGTTCAAGTCCAGTAATAGGAGATCAAAATGAGAGAGAGATTACAAGAGAGGAGATGAAAAGGGCACTGAATGAATAGAAAGCAGATAAAGCACCTGGAATGGATGGTGTGAGAGCAGAAATGTTGAGAGAAGGGGGTGTGACTGCATTGGAATTGTTAGTGAGAGTGTCTAATATATGCTTTATATTGTCAATGGTGCCAGTGGAATGGGTGATTCCTTGTATAGTGCCCCTATACAAAGGTAAGGGAGATGTGTATGAATTCAGTAATTTTAGGAGTATAAGGTTGTTGAGTGTGGTAGAAAAATGTATGGTAGGATACTGATTAATAGGATTAGGAATAAGACAGAAAATGTGATCGCAGAAGTGCAGAGTGGTTTTAAGAGAGGTAGAAGTTGTATAGATCAGATTTTTATAGTTAGGCAATTATGTGAGAAATATTTAGCAAAGTGTAAGGATGTGTATTTTGCATTTTTGGATCTGGAGAAAGCGTATGATAGAGCTGAGAGAGAGGCAATGTGGAATGTTTTGAGGTTATATGGAATTGAGACTGTTGCAAGCAGTGAAGAGTTTGTATGAGGGCAGTAGAGCTTGTGTTAGGGTAGGGAATGAAGTGAGTGAGTGATTTCCAGTGAGTGTGAGACTGAGACAGGGATGTATGATGTCACCATGGCTGTTCAATTTGTATATTGATGGAGTCGTAAGAGAGGTGAATGAGCGAGTGCGTGGTCGAAGTTTGAGAATGGTAGATGGGGATGATAATGACTGGGAGCTGAATCAGTTGCTGTTTGCAGATGATACCGCGGTGGTGGCAGATTCAGAGGAGAAGCTGTGTCATTTAGTGTCATAATTTGGAATGGTGTGTGAGAGAAATAAGTTGCGAGTGAATGTGGGAAAGAGTAAGGTTATGAGGTGTAGAAGAAATGAGGATGGTGCTGGATTGAATATTATGTTGAATGGAGAGACACTTGAGGAAGTTAATCAGTTTAAGTATTTAGGCTCGGTTATAGCAGAAGATAGTGGAGTGGAAGCAGATGTGTGTCACAGAGTTAATGAAGGATGTAAAGTGTTGGGTGCGATGAAAGGAGTGATGAAGAATAGAGGGTTGGAAAAGAATGTTAAGAAAGTTTTGCATGAGAAAGTGGTTGTGCCAACTGTGATGCATGGATCAGAGTTATGGGGTATTGAAGTAAGTGAGAGACGGAAGCTAAATGTGTTAGAGATGAAAGGCCTGAGGAGTATGATGCTGTATCTCGGTTGGATAGGGTTAGGAATGAAGTGGTGAGAGCAAGAACGGGTGCGAGGAGAGAATTGGCAGCCAGAGTAGATATGAATTTTCTGAGATGGTTTGGCCATGTGGAGAGGATAAATGATGAAAGACTGTTGAAAAAGGTGATGAATGCGAGAGTTGATGGGAGAAAGGCTAGAGGGAGGCCTAGGTTTGGGTGGATGGATGGAGTAAGGAGAGCCCTGATTGATAGGAGGATGGATGTGAGGGAAGCAAGTGAGCGTGCTAGGAATAGGAGTGAGTGGTGAGCAATTGTGACGCAGCTCTGATGGGCATCTGCTGTTACCACCGAGCTGCATCTTACAATACCCCTACCCTGTGGTAGGGGCAGTAGGGGAGTTGGCATTATGAAGCAACACAGGTTGTGGAAGAGCCGGGAGGATGGGCTGTGGCACTCCAGCAGTGCCATCTGAACGATCGCTAGCTTCCTCATCATTGCCCATAGAGCAAAGTAATCCCCATATTGTTTCTTTTTTTTCATGTCGGCTACCCCCCAATGGGGGAAATAGGCAAGGTAGATAGAACAGATTTTTCAAGTCCGGATTCCGAATGGACGTGTAATTACCAAATTGTGCTTACGGGAAAGAGCCCTATGCACGTAACTTCCCACTTCCTGGTCTGTTCCATTTTTGTACTCAATGATAATTATCATAGCTGTCATTAAAACTGCGAATTCAGTTACCATTAACTACCTCCTCGCTTGGTGAATTCCAATCAGTAACTACTCTTATACTAAAAAAAAAAAAATACTTTCTTACATCATGCAAAGACGTTTTCTTATAAAGCGTCAAACTGTGACCTCTAATTCTGATGCCAGCCATATCAAAATACCGATCCCCATCCACTCTGTCAAAACCATGAAGGAATTTTGAAACAGTCACCATATCCCCCCTCATTCTTCTAGCTTTAAGTGATTGTAAGTCTAATTCCCTCAGGCTCTCCTCATAATCGAGATTGTGTGTTTCTGGCACCAGTTTCATGGCATGTTTTTAAGCTTTTTCCAGCTTAACTACGTGCTTTTTCAAGTGTGGATTGCAAAAGCGGAGTGCAAATTCAAGCTCTGGCCTCAAATAAGTTACATAAATATTTCTGAACATTTCCTTGTCCATGTGTCTGAAGGCTACCCTTACATATGTTAATAAAGCATATGCTGCCCTAACTATGCCATGTATATGCATTTCCGGAGGCAAATGTGTGTGTACTTACCTAATTGTGTTTACAGGAAAGACCCAAAGCTCGTATCTTCCCGTCTCCTGATCGCTTCCATTTTATACTTAGTGATACTTATCATACCTGTCCTGAAAACTATGGATTGAGATAGCATTAACTACCTCCTCGCTTAGCCAATTCCAATTATCAACTACTCTTACACTGAAAAAGTATTTCCTTACATCCTGCAAAGAAGTTTTCTTACGAAGCTTCAAACTATGACCTCTAGTTCTAGAGCCAGCCATATCGAAATATCGATCCCTATCCACTCTATCATAACCATGAAGGAATTTAAAGACTGTCACCATATCCCCCCTTACTCTTCTAGCTTCGAGTGATGGTAAGTCTAATTCCCTCAGCCTCTCATCATAACTGAGATTGCGTATTTCTGGCACCAGTTTCGTGGCATGTCTTTGAACTTTTTCAAGCTTAGCTATGTGCTTTTTCAAGTGTGTGTGTGTGTGTGTGTGTGTGTGTGTGTGTGTGTGTGTGTGTGTGTGTGTGTCCCTCCAAAAAGGAGAGTTGAATATGTTGTTATTCCCAGCCAATAAATCAAAAGAAGATCATTGCGAAAGCAGTTTTGTCATTGTGAGTTTTGAATTGCACTTGATTATTTGTGCCATTCCGAAGTCACCAAACCTTACTTCCGTACAAACCAAAAGGGAACACACAAAGAGTCATACAAAATAACACCCATAGGTGCAAAATATTAGTCATGGAGTACTATTCAAAAAGATTAATTTTTCAAGTATTGTTTATAAAGATCCTTAATGATTATCAAATGGTTTAGCAAACATGTTGGTTAATGAGAGAGAGAGAGAGAGAGAGAGAGAGAGAGAGAGAGAGAGAGAGAGAGAGAGAGAGAGAGAGAGAGAGAGAGAGAGAGAGAGAGAGAGAGAGAGAGAGAGAGAGAGAGATTGCCTCTCTTCTCATCAAATTGAAATTCATGGCAAATAATGGCACTTCCACAAAACCTAACAAAATACCTGTTATTTGCCTTATCAATGTCTATAGACAAATACATTTTGTTGATGGCATTTCCTTTACAGCAAGTATAGATAGATAAAGGTATTTCCTCAATGATATGTATTTTTTTCCCATTTTTTTTTTTTTTTTTAGCGTGGCTCCTACACTTGTATATTTGTCTTTCGGATTATTTTCATGGCATATGAAAATGTTGTACATAGTGTTACTGCTATCAATAAAGGATTAATCACATCAACGTGCATTTCTAACAATATTTAGTTAATTTATAAAAATGTATATATTGGAACTATTCGCGAAAATTACTACAGTAAAATTCTTTTACGATACTAAATATGAATCACCATGACTGATCAAAGCTATGAAGTATAGTAATGACAACTACAGTATATATATATATATATATATATATATATATATATATATATATATATATATATATATATATATATATATATATATATATATATATATATATATATATATATATATATATATATATATATATATATATATATATATATATATATATATATATATATATATATATATATATATATATATATATATATATATATATATATATATATATATATATATATATATATATATATATATATATATATATATATATATTTATAAATATATATATATATATATATATATATATATATATATATATATATATATATATATATATATATTTTTTTTTTTTTTTTTTTTTTTTTTTTTAAGAGTGCGACACCGGGACAGGCAGAAACTGCCCTCATCAACAAAGGCCCGGGCACGAGAAAATACCAAGACGAAGGAAAAGAAAAAGGTTAAGGGCAAGGCAGAGATGCGGTAATGTCACACAAAGGAAAACGGCAGACAGAAAAAAAACAGTCAAAGTACAGAGGACCCACAGATATGGAGGACTAGGCTCTGAGATGACGATAGATCTGATTTTTGAAGGATGAAAGGTCATAAGAATTAGGAAAGACAAAAGGAGGAAGAGAGTTCCAGAGTCTGGACGTAGATGGGAAGAAGCAGTCGCTGCACCGACCAATCCGCGAACTACAAATCTCCACACAGTACCTGTGAGACGAGGCCGCTTGGCGAGTGTTACGCGGCCTCGTCAGTGGAGGAGGGATGCAACTCGCCAACTCATCAGAGCAGCGATGGAAGTAGTAGCGATAGAAAAGCGAAAGGGAAGATACCTTACAGCGAAGAGAGAGAGAATCCAGGTTAGAAGTAAGAGAAGGATCATTAATGAGTCTGACTGCCTTAGATTCAACCCTATCAAGAAGATAAGTAAAGGAAGAACCCCAGATGTGTGAGCAGTATTCTAAGCAGGGCGGATAAGACCTTTGTAAATTTTAAGTAACTGCAATGAGGAAAAGCAATGACGAAAACGAGACAAAACCCCCTATTTTTTGGATGAAGATTTAGAAATTTGAATTATGTGATTCCTCCAAGACAAGTTAGAGGCTATATGGATTCCTAATATATTGATAGAGTTAAGAGGGTAAATTTCATTAGTTTTGAAGACAATAGGGTTATCAGGAGGAGAAGAAGATAAAGAGATAGCCAGAAACTGTGTCTTGGAGGCATTGAATTTAACTAAATTTTGAGTGCCCCATTCAGATACTCTCTGCAAATCGGAGTTAAGAGTAGAAGAAAGAGTGGTATGAGATTGATTACGAGTAACAGATGAAGGTTGTGAAGTAAAGGCAGAGGAAAAGTGAAGGGTAGAATCATCGGCAAAGGCATGAAAAAGAGAGGAAGATTGGGATTGTAGAAGATCAATGATGAAGAGAAGAAAGAGAGTAGGTGAAAGAACAGAGCCCTGTGGAACACCACTGGAAACAGAGAAAGGGCTAGATGTCGCGCCATCAACAACTACAGATATAGAACTGTCAGTAAGAAAACTGGAAATCAGAGAACAGAAAGAAGGGGTAAAGCCATAGGCAGGGAGTTTGGCCAACAGAGCCTTGTGCCAGACTCTGTCAAAAGCCTTAGAGATATCAAGGGCGACGACAAAGGATTCCCCATAGTTCCTCAGAGAAGATGACCATACATGAGTAAGATAGGACAGGAGATCACCAGTGGATCTTGCCTTGCGGAAGCCGTACTGGTGATCGGAGATAAGTGAATTAGATTCAAGGCGTATCAAAAAGTGAGCATTGAGCAAAGTTTCGAAAACTTTAGCAATAGAGGAGGTTAGAGCAATAGGTCGGTAGTTAGAAGGAATAGAGCGGTCACCTTTCCTAGGAACAGGTTGAACTAGAGCATGCTTCCAAGATGAAGGATAGATACTGGTTGACAGAATGAGGCGAAAAAGACGGCAAAGCACAGGAGCCAGTTCATCTGCAAACTCCTTAAGGAACCGTGCAGGGATACCATCGGGACCAGACGCCTTGTTTGTCTTTAGTGAGCGAAGAACCTTATGAACTTTGCGTGAAGAAAGGATAATGCTGGCGTCACACATAGCCAAAATTCCCGACCCGACTCTTAAAACCGTCTAAAGACGGAATCCTCGGCAGCAATGACGTCATTACGATAATCAGGTGTAATTTTTCGTCCGCGTGCGATGGAATCCTAACGGTCCTACATAGTTCAAAAAAATCGAGGGGGTCCTGAACCGTCGTGGAGGGCCTACGATAATTGGCTGCTGCACCCAATAATCTCCGTGATTCGGAAGACCAAATCAGTCGTAGAAGACTGCGTACGACGGGTAAGATCGATCTTCTTGATAGTACGCAGGCGGAGGAGAAGGCGTACGCCCGTGTACGATCCAGAGGATCGATCCTACCCGGCGTACGCAGTCCTCCGGGTCTGGAACCGTTAAAAATTTAAAAATTCGCTTATACGTCTGGCAGTGCAGTACGAAAAGACAGCGCGCGCATGCGTGGTCTCATTTCTGACAACCCAGTCCTGGGCGTTCAGTTTTCCTGCTCCTATTGCCGCATTTCTTATTGTTTTAGCATGATATTAGTGCATTTCTTATTGTTTACCATGATATTAGTGCATTTATTTTTTCCCTCATATCAATATATGAATTAATCAAATCCATAAATGTGCCAAACAAAATACATGAAATATATTAACATACATGGCCAACATATATTTACTTATATATATAAGTAGCTGAAGTGCCAAATATATAAATCAGGGTTATACTTTCACAAATGACCCATATATATATATATATATATATATATATATATATATATATATATATATATATATATATATATATATATATATATATATATATATATATATATATATATATATATATATATATATATATATATATATATATATATATATATATATATATATATATATATATATATATATATTCCATATATTTATTGTTCACTAGGATCAATTCTAACATAATTATATAAATGGAAAAGTAAGAGCAAATATAACTATACCAAATTACTTTTTATTTGCGTTTACCAGTACATACAACTTACATTTGAAGGATTCTGTGAATGACAAAGATGAAACATTATTACATTATTAAATGTAAAATATTAAACTTAATATCTTCTCAGTATAAAATAATGAAAATGAACAACCCCCTACGAACGTGTACGTTCCCCTACGATGTGTAGGGAGCGTTGGGAGCATGGTTGGCCCAGTCGTAACGGTCAAAAATTTGAATTTCCCGTTTTCTATGATGAGACTTACATTTGCGTATGATCAGTCGTAGGCTAAATTACGCGTCCAAACTACTCCGTACGATTGCAATTACCATCCATAGAAATGCTTACGCGGACGTATGATGCACTTCCGACAGGCACAGGAATGCACCTGTCGGCTAAAAAATCTGCCGGATCGCCAAGGATTGAGCGAAGATTCCGTCGGAACGCGGTCTTAAGAGTCGGGTCGGGAGTTTTGGCTATGTGTGACGCCAGCATAAGGGAGGGCATAGGGTTAGAAAGAGGAAAAGACTGAGGAACAGGTGCGCTGGAATCGTTGATAGAAGAGTTGGCAGAAAAATGAGAGCCAAAGAGAGTGGCTTTGTCAGTGGGAGAGCAAGCTACAGAACCATCAGAACGAATGAGAGGGGAAAAGCTTGAGTTACAGAAGTTTTTGGAGAGGTTTTTGGCTAAGGACCAGAAGCATTTGTCAGTGGGAGAGGAGTTAAGGTCATCAACTTTCCTCCTTATAAAGGAAGCCTTAGACCTTCGAATCTGAGCTGTACAGCGATTCCTAGCTATAATAAAAGCAGAGTGAGTTAAATCGGAAGGAGAGGTTTGGTAAGATTGGTGAGCCTGATTCCTCGCCTGGATAGCCATGGAGCAGGCATGTTCAAACCAAGGTTTAGGGGGAGAGAAAGTTTTTATAGAAGAGGGGATGTACGCCTCCATTCCCGCGGTCATGATCTCGGCAACTTTTACAGCTACCCGATCAGGGTTGCGGGACCGAAAGCAGTAGTCATCCCATGGGAAGTCAAAGAGAAAATTACGCAAACTTTCATGTTGGGTTCGCTTGAAGTGCCAATGGCGGCGTTGAGTAGGAGGGATTGGTGGTGGGGGAGCAAAAATGGAAGAGACAGAGATAAAAGAGTGGTCAGATTTACCAAGAGGGGAAAGCACGGAATAAGAGTAGTTTGAAGGGTTAGAAGTAAAAAATAGGTGAAGAGTATTTGCAGCATGTTCGTGACGATCAGGAACGCGAGTAGGATGTTTGATATTTTGCTCCAGATTATGAGTAATAGAGAAAGCAAGGGCCTCGCTTCCTCCCACATCAGTGTGAGAAGAATGAAGCCACTCACTGTGGTGTACATTGAAGTCTCCAATGTAGAGAACTTCGGCATGTGGATGAGAAGATAGCAAGGACTCATGGCACGAGGGGAGATATTCAAAGAAAGACAAAAACTCTGTGGAGTTGGGAGAACAGTAGCAGAAGCAAAGGATGATAGTGGTAGTGGAGAGATAGACTTTTAGCCAGAGAACATCAAAGTCAGGAGATTCAAGGTCCATGAGCCTCACAGTAGGAGTGTTAATGTTGCAGTATGCACAGACACCACCTTTGGAACGAAAACGAGTATACAGATTATAGTGGGAGATTTGGAATGGGTCAGTGGAAACATGTATAGACAACTGGGTTTCAGATAGGAGGAGGAGGTTAGGGAGGAAAGTGCACAAGTGCTGTTGCACAGACGAGAGATTAGAGTTCAGCAAACGAATGTTTGAATAGTGAAGAGTGAAAGAAGCAGATCTATTGGGAGGTGCAAGGTTAAGAGCAGAACCATA
>JAXCGZ010023149.1:0-12500 GCA_037179515.1 Halocaridina rubra
TCGTGTTTAGAAGGAAACCTTAAATGCATTTCCCAGTTCGATATGCATGACAATTTGCTGTTTGAATACTGGAAATAAAGAGCTCTTACTGACCATTACAGTAATAGTTTAAGAGTTCTTACTGACCATTACAGTAATAGTTATTTTCATTTCTGTTCAGTTTCCCCTCAGTACCTTTGTTATCTCATGGATATCTTCATTATCGCCTTTTCATCATGCGTTTAAAATGATTCCCCTCAAAAAAAAAATTACTCTTTCCCTTGATGGGATGAGGGAGAATCCCTTGTCTTGCGCATTAATGGGATGAATATATTTGGAAAATAAGAATTCGTCCACTACGAGACTCATTATATGGTGTTAAAGGCGTCGGCAGTTCCCTTATGTCACCTTAGCTACCTCCTTCATTCTAGCATTTCAAAAGAGAATCTCTTGTTCGCTTGCTTTCGTTTTTTTAATATTATCTCTTCTTTTTTTGTTCTTGTTATATCGGATGACCAGCGATTCAATGAGACCATTTCCTCTCTCTCTCTCTCTCTCTCTCTCTCTCTCTCTCTCTCTCTCTCTCTCTCTCTCTCTCTCTCTCTCTCTCTCTCTCTCTCTCTCTCTCTCTCTCTCTCTCTCTCTCTCTCTCTCTCTCACACACACACACACACACACACACACACACACACACACAGTGTGACTTTACAACTACTTGAAATTTGTCCTTTTCTCTGATGTTTCTCTTCTTCGCTTTAAACATCTGGCTTGTGTACACACTATATTGCTTGACCATTACACTAACTGTTCCCTCCCTTTAAAGGAGAGACCATCGTAAGTTATATGGTATTTGAGGGTGGCAGACATGATACGTGGAGATAGTAGTCACCGTGGCTCAAGCGGTAGTGTCCGCGATTCTGGGGAGTCATGTTGAGGGTTCGCTCCCCGTCACGGTCTGAGGTTAGCAAGGGCATCCACTCAGGGTAACGATTACATCTGCCAAAACAAGTCCTTCGCAAGAAGGCAACCGTCCTAGCCCCTGGTAGAAAAGGGAGCCCGTGACGTAAAACACGCTTTCTTGTTGTGTGCCAGATAATATGAGCGTCCTCTCACTTAGGAGTTCATCCCTGGATCATTTTAGAAGGATTAAGAGCGACTATCTTAGAACAGTTCATTGTGATTAACGGTTAATCTCGCTCAGGAGTATGAAGGTGGCTTTACTTTGCACACAGACTTATGTTTAGAGATTAGTTAAGTGAAATTTGCAATTATCCTCTTACGAATGAATTCTCTCATTGTGCTTGTATAAGCTGCGCACTTACACAATGTGTGTGTGTGTGATGTGTGTGTGTGTGTATTTTCCTCATATATTTTATTAATTTTATAGGCAATACTGTTAGTATCCGTCTTTTTTCAATAAAGATTCCTTCATTGTATAGCCGTTTTCTATCTTATATTTGGATTACATTACAGTGTATTTCATCCGTTTCTTTTCTTTTTTTCTCTCTTCATTAGCGCCGAGGATAATTAAAAGAGATTCCTATTTGCTTCTCATCGTCTTGCGAGGAATTTCTCATTACAAGAGTCATCATCTCAGGATCCTCTCCTGTAGATCCTTTCTTTAATGGCATCAATATTAGCAGCAATTCCTATTATTCAATAAGGTCGTTTATTTCCTCATGGCCATTCTTTACTTTTCTTTTTTTTAATGACGAACTTCCTTAAATATTTTTTTTTTTCAGAATATCTCTTCTATACCGATTCGTATTTTATTTTGTGTCACAGTTTTTCTGAAGCTCGTATCACCCTTTCTTCTACTCTCAACTCTGATTTGCAGAGGGTATCTGAGTGGGACACTCAAAATTTAGTTAAATTCAATGCCTCCAAGAGCACAGTTTCTGACTATCTCTTTATCATCTTCTCCTCCTGATAACCCTATTGTCTTCGAAACTAACGAAATTTACCCTCTTAATTCTATCAACATATTAGGCATCCATATAGCCTCTAACTTGTCTTGGAGGAATCACATAATCCAAATTTCTAAATCTTCATCCAAAATATTGGGGATTTTGTTTCTTTTTCGTCAATATTTTTCCTCTTTACAACTACTTAAAATTTAAAAAGGTCTTATCCGTCCCTGCTTTGAATACTGCTTACACATCTGGGGTGCTTCTTATAATTATCTCCTTGATAGGGTTGCATCTAAGGCAGTCAGACTCATTAATGATCCTTCTCTTACTTCTAATCTGGATTCTCTCTCTCTCCTCGCCGTAAGGTATCTTCTTTTTCTCTTTCCTATCGCTACTACTTCCATTGCTGCTCTGATGAGTTGGCGAGTTGCATCCCTCCCCCACTGCCGAGGCCGCATAACACTCGCCAAGCGGCCTCATCTCACAGCTCGCGGATTGGTCGGTGCAGCGACTGCTTCTTCCCATCTACTCCTGACTCTGGAACTCTCTTCCTCCTTCTGTCTGTCCTAATTCTTATGACCTATCATCCTTCAAAGAGCAGATATATCGTCATCTCAGGGCCTAGTCCTCCATATCTCTGGGTCCTCTGTACTTTGACTGTTTTTTCTGTCTGTCGTTTTCCTTTGTTTGACATTACCTCATCTCTGCCTTGTCCTTAACCTTTTTCTTTTCCTTCGTCTTGGTGTTTTCTCATGCCCGGGCCTTTACTGATAAGGACAGTTTTTGCCTGTCCCGGTGTCACACATAAAAAAACAATCAAAATAATAATAAAACTTATAAAAACAGCAATAACGTTTTATTATTATTATTGTTGTTGTAAGTGTGCGAGGGTAACTGAATGGAAGGAGGGAAATATAATGCCAGTAGATTACATGTGCGCAGTCTGTCTTTGCAGTGTGAGAGAGAACTTACTTTGGCAGTTCTTGGATGGATTATATAAGACTGTCAGATATACATAATTCATTTTTTGCATATTTCTTCAACAATTGGAGCAGTCCTTCCTCAGCAACTGAGTACTGGTTGTCAATGCATGCGTGTCCTCAGACTAAAAATAATAATTTTTTTATTGTGATTTATGGAATTTTTATTTCTGATACCAGTGGCTCTCTTTCCACATCATGTTTGTTCCGGTTTCACATTCACAGACTCCCTTTTCTACCAAGGGCTCGGACGGTTGCCTTCTTAAGAAGGACTTGTTTTGGCAGATGTAATCGTTACCCTGAGTGCATGCCCTTGTAGGATGGCTCATGGCACCATCCACCCGTTGCGATACTACAGCTGAAGGTTTTTTGAACTTAAATAGGTCTGTCCAGGACAGTTCGATGTTAAGTCTTCCTTCAGTTACGGTTCTTTTTCTATGCCTACAGCTACACTGAATATTCTTGGATATTCATCACACTTCTTTTATTATCCCTTCACATCTGACAAGTCATTACACTCTCCATCTGTTTCTCTTTACTTTATGTATTCTTCGTGCCCAAGCCCGATGAGAGCTGTTTTATTTTATTATTTTTTTGGGCCCGTCCTGGTGTCACAATCATAAAAAAAAAAAAAAACTTAGACGTTGACGTAGCGCGAACCCTCAAAGTCTCAGACGCTACTCTCTCTCTCTCTCTCTCTCTCTCTCTCTCTCTCTCTCTCTCTCTCTCTCTCTCTCTCTCTCTCTCTCTTTATTTTTTTCTCTTTTTTTCTCTCTGTCTCTCTCTCTCACACACACACACACAATAAATAACAGGCTCTGTGGTCACTGAAAATCTATTTCATATGTATTCAGTATTACCCTCTTACTGCCCTATGCTAAAACCAAAAATAAATGAATTTTATTGCATACATTAATTTTTTTTGAGTAAGAATGTAATAGTGAACCTTAAGCAGATCTAGCAATGCCGATTGGCACACGTCCCCTTTTCTTCTTCCTGCCGCCAACCCACCCCATTTTCCCGGGCTTGGGACCGGCACAAAGTTGGGGCTGGCTTGTCTCCCTCAGTGGCTGGGTTATTGACACACGTCCCCATGTAATGTTTTAGATCCAAATAAAGAAAAAATACTTATTAGTTCAATTACATGTCTACTTATAAGTTAATCTTAAATTTGTATAAAAATAGCCATTGTACAAAAATGGTAATAAATGTTTGTTTGTTTGCTTGTTCTCTCTCTCTCTCTCTCTCTCTCTCTCTCTCTCTCTCTCTCTCTCTCTCTCTCTCTCTCTCTCTCTCTCTCTCTCTCTCTCTCGAGAGAGAGAGAGAGAGAGAGAGAGAGAGAGAGAGAGAGAGAGAGAGAGAGAGAGAGTTTATGCGTTCTTTTTTGAAAATGCATCCAATATTAATATATAATTTTATTTCTTCGTAATCGCCGATGGATGACTAAATACGTTTCTCGGAATGTAAAAAGAGGTTGAATGAATATTGACGAACTTTAGTAGTGAGAGTAAGATGACCATTATGGCTGGTAAAGGTTTTGGCCGAGAGATCTTAACTTCTACTAGCAGTGAAATCTTCACGGTGAAGAGATTTTACTGTTTTAGAGTCACAAATATCTCCACTAGGACTTCACCTTTACTTCACCCTTGTTAGAAGAGTAGATTTCAAAGTGCGGATCTTAGTGCTAAGGTGGCTTAAACATCGCTATGACTAAAACATGTGGTGGTGGAGAGATCTTAGTAACGTGGTAGCACTAAGATCTCTTCTAGTGGTGGCAAGTCATAGTGGAGATGTTTAAGCCACCTTAACACTAAGAGGTCTTCGTCTCCACTCTTGTTAGAAGAAAGAGTGGATTTCATGGCACGACTAACGGCATCGCTATTACGGATGTTAAAGGGAGTAAGGCAGAGCTCCTCCTTTACTCCCTTTAACATCCGTAAGAGCGATGCAATACTAAAGGGAGTAAGGCAGAGCTCCTCCTTTACTCCCTTTAACATCCGTAATAGTGATGCAATACTAAAGGGAGTAAGGCAGAGCTCCTCCTTTACTCCCTTTAACATCCGTAAGAGCGATGCTATACTAAAGGGAGTAAGGCAGAGCTCCTCCTTTACTCCCTTTAACATCCGTAAGAGCGATGCTATACTAAAGGGAGTAAGGCAGAGCTCCTCCTTTACTCCCTTTAACATCCGTAAGAGCGATGCTATACTAAAGGGAGTAAGGCAGAGCTCCTCCTTTAACATCCGTAAGAGCGATGCTATACTAAAGGGAGTAAGGCAGAGCTCCTCCTTTACTCCCTTTAACATCCGTAAAAGCGATGCTATACTAAAGGGAGTAAGGCAGAGCTCCTCCTTTACTCCCTTTGACATCCGTAAGAGCGATGCTATACCCTTTAACATCCGTAAGAGCGATGCTATACTAAAGGGAGTAAGGCAGAGCTCCTCCTTTACTCCCTTTAACATCCGTAAGAGCGATGCTATACTAAAGGGAGTAAGGCAGAGCTCCTCCTTTAACATCCGTAAGAGCGATGCTATACTAAAGGGAGTAAGGCAGAGCTCCTCCTTTACTCCCTTTAACATCCGTAAGAGCGATGCTATACTAAAGGGAGTAAGGCAGAGCTCCTCCTTTACTCCCTTTACATCCGTAAGAGCGATGCTATACTAAAGGGAGTAAGGCAGAGCTCCTCCTTTAACATCCGTAAGAGCGATGCTATACTAAAGGGAGTAAGGCAGCCTTTAACATCCGTAAGAGCGATGCTATACTAAAGGGAGTAAGGCAGAGCTCCTCCTTTACTCCCTTTAACATCCGTAAGAGCGATGCTATACTAAAGGGAGTAAGGCAGAGCTCCTCCTTTAACATCCGTAAGAGCCATGCTATACTAAAGGGAGTAAGGCAGAGCTCCTCCTTTACTCCCTTTAACATCCGTAAGAGCGATGCTATACTAAAGGGAGTAAGGCAGAGCTCCTCCTTTACTCCCTTTAACATCCGTAAGAGCGATGCTATACTAAAGGGAGTAAGGCAGAGCTCCTCCTTTACTCCCTTTAACATCCGTAAGAGCGATGCTATACTAAAGGGAGTAAGGCAGAGCTCCTCTCTTAACATCCATAAGAGCGATGCTATACTAAAGGGAGTAAGGCAGAGCTCCTCCTTACTCCCTTTAACATCCGTAATAGCGACGCTATACTAAAGGGAGTAAGGCAGAGCTCCTCCTTTACTCTCTTTAACATCCGTAAGAGCGATGCTATACTCTCTATGAAGTCGCATTGGCCTCTCAAAGTCACTACAGAATAGTGACTTCTGGAGAGTGCGAGAGACGATATCTAGTATTAATTTCCATCTCTCCATCTGCTGATCCAAACGAACGCAGGGCAGATATATATATATAGTTTATTGACAAAATATTACAAAAGTATTACAAAAATATATTAAATTTTTTCTTTTTGCACAAAATAGCATAAGTAATAGAAACAATATTTTGTCCATCAAAAAATCTTAGCCTAAAGAACAATACAAATATTCTCACAAACTTACCAACAAAAGTAAATAATCATATTTATCTTAATGCCTAATTCTGAAATACAGTTAGAAGAATAGAATACATCCATATATTGCAAATTAACCTATACATACAAAAAATCAATGCTTTCCTCATTACAAGGTTGAATCTCTTCCTTATCTGTACAACTTTAGTAATTCATAAATATACTGACATATATATAGTTTATTGATAAAATATTACAAAAGTATTACAAAAATATATTAATTTTTTTCTTTTTGCACAAAATAGCATAGGTAATAGAAACAATATTTTGTCCATCAAAAAAATCTTAGCCTAAAGAACAATACACATATTATCACAAACTTACCAACAAAAGTAAATAATCATATTTACCTTAATGCCTAATTCTGAAATACAGTTAGAAGAATAGAATACATCCAAATATTACAAATTAACCTATACATACAAAAAAAATCAATGCTTTCCTCATTACAAGGTTGAATCTCTTCCTTATCTGTACAACTTTAGTACTTCATAAATATATTGACACAACTCGGTAATATGAAGCTCTTCATTCAAAAGTGATTGGACACTCAGATAGTTTAACATATTATATTTTTGTCTCACTGGTTGGGAGAAAGGACACTCAATTAGCACATGTTCTTCACTCTGAACTGCCATTTGATCACAAGCACATACTCTCATTTCTCTTGGTGTTCTGCTCCACCTTCCAGTCTCTACACGCAACTCATGAGACATTACTCTTAACCTTGTGAATGCCATTCGCAAATAATCTGGTACAAACTCTTTGCTACTATACACTTTATGTACTGTCAACTGACTATTTAAAATTTGTCTATATGTAAGATATTTTGTGGCACCTTCGGGTTTATTCAGTATTACAGATTTTATTCCACTTAGAGCAGAAGCTTCCACATTATTTGCAATATATGAATTTAAGAATTGATAACCAGGTGTATTTTCCCGTCTGCAGATGTCAAATACCACATAGAAAGGTTCTTCATTGTTAACCTGTTGCATTTTTTTGGTTAAAAATCCCCTTCTTCTTTCATTAACTTCATGTACTAAAGTTTCCAAACCACTTTCTATTAAACATAAGGATATTGGAGTGTTGTTTCTCACTCCCAATAAACACTTTACTGCCCTGTTATAAAGTTTTTCCATGCAAGCTAAATTACTTGTGAACCAACTCTCAGAGCCATACAAAAGTGAAGAACTCAAAGCAGCTTTAAAAACTTTAACCTTATATGCATAGGGCATACTCATGTTATTTATGCAGAATATACTAAACTTATTGACTGTAGCCGTACCATCGATTTCATGCTGTTTAAGTACTGAGTGCATATTTGCATCATCAGTAAACCATGCACCTAAGTACAGATACTTTTTACAATAATCTATTTTTATGTTGTTTATCACTATTGATACTTTATCTCTGTCTTTTCCATTAACAACAAAATACTTTGTCTTCTTTTCATTAATCACCATACCATAAGCATTACAATAATCTAATAGAGCCTCAAGTTTTGATATGCACTTTTCACGAGATGTACTTACAATCACCGTGTCATCCATCATTAAAAGAGTATGTAAATTTCCCAAAAAAACATCAATTCTCACTTTTTCTTTAATCATTCTCACCATTTTATCCATATAAATGACAAACATGGTTTTCTCTTTGTTAAGAGATGCATTTTCAAGGTTTCTATAATAATTTTCCTTCCTAAGCTTAGCTGCCTCTTCACTGTACAGTTTCATTTGTGTCTTCTCTGTACTTTCATGTTCCATCTTCTGTGAAGCATTCTGTTCAGTATTAATTTCGGTATTCCCATCGATACTCTTCTCCACGGGACGTTCATCACTCTTTGTGTCCTGGTTTATGCTTCTTTTTGGAGAATCCAAAACCTTCATCCCGTGTTCGTATGCAGTGCAGACAGACCAACCCAGTAGTGCCACTGCAATAATCGAAATGTAAATCCTCTGGAATCTTATAATAGATCCCTGATAATACGTAGGAGACTGTAGCAGTGGAATAAAGGAGTAAGGCAGAGCTCCTCCTTTACTCTCTTTAACATCCGTAAGAGCGATGCTATACTCTCTATGAAGTCGAGTTGGCCTCTCAAAGTCACTACAGAATAGTGACTTCTGGAGAGTGCGAGAGACGAGATCTAGTATTAATTTCCATCTCTCCATCTGCTGATCCAAACGAACGCAGGGCAGGTACAATATTTGTTTTGAAGAGATGGTTTTTATATCTACATGGTAACTGCCTTGCCTTCGTCTGGATCAGAAGGCACAACCAAAGTACTATTCAGAATGTCGTCCATTGGCTTTTCTTCTGGAAGTCTTTTTATCCTTGAAGATGATTTCTTGCAAGCGATAATTATCTTCCCTCAGTCGCTGGCAATCACTTTCCAGATGCTTAGCGAGTCTGTTAGTGAAATCCAAGTCTCTTTGAAGAGACTGCTTCTCTACCTTTATTGTATTACACTTCTCCTCCATCTCCAAAATATTATTCTCATACATGGTTTTCTCTTTGTTAAGAGATGCATTTTCAAGGTTTCTATAATAATTTTCCTTCCTAAGCTTAGCTGCCTCTTCACTGTACAGTTTCATTTGTGTCTTCTCTGTACTTTCATGTTCCATCTTCTGTGAAGCATTCTGTTCAGTATTCATTTCGGTATTCCCATCGATACTCTTCTCCACGGGACGTTCATCACTCTTTGTGTCCTGGTTTATGCTTCTTTTTGGAGAATCCAAAACCTTCATCCCGTGTTCGTATGCAGTGCAGACAGACCAACCCAGTAGTGCCACTGCAATAATCGAAATGTAAATCCTCTGGAATCTTATAATAGATCCCTGATCATACGTAGGAGACTGTAGCAGTGGAATAATATCGAAGAGGAAAATTTTTTCTATATTCTTGAATAGTAAGGGAACGAAATTGAACATACGTAATGCCATTTTTGCTATTCTGTTACTTCTGACAGACACATAGCAGCCACATATCCAGGTTGATGGTAATACGTCGAGCGTTTAAGCGGGACACATACGAACATATTTGACGTAGGAGAGTTTGAAATGGCGTCGAAATTTTTCAAAGGCAGTTGCTGTTTATCCCTTAAAAGTGAGGCAGCCACAATCGTAGTTTTTGTCTTCGTCCCAACGCTGGAAAAATGAGGACGAAATCTTTCCAGTTTTCGTATAACTGGATCCCAGGCAGCGAGGAAGGAACATTAAAGACTTCAACACTGGTTGTTTGAAGACTTAATTCTGGAAAAAGAGAGTCACTTTCTTCACAATACTTCACCGGATTCCTCGAAACAGCGGCACCGAGGAAAAATAACACCTAAACAGATCGTTGAAGACTTATTGTTGCAAGTAGATAATTCTACCCTTATGTATGTATCTACCTACCTACATATATATATATATATATATATATATATATATATATATATATATATATATATATATATATATATATATATATATATATATATATATATATATATATATATACACACACACACACACGAGTACATGTATAAATACATGTATACACACACACACACGTGTGTATGTATGTATGCATACACCCACCCACCCCCCACACATACATGCATATATATATATATATATATATATATATATATATATATATATATATATATATATATATATATATATATATATATATATATATATATATGTTGAATATGACCGCTGTTTTTGCATTTGCAATTTTCTTGTATAACTTTTCCAAAGTTCTTACAATAAATATTTCATTATTGTTGAGACTATGTAATAAGTCGGAAAATTTAATATAATTTATAAAGTTTCGTACAGCTTCGTACATTATTAAATGATTATCTAGTTGGTAGTGGATGGAGGCTATATGAAAAAGTTATTGTCAGAAGTTTGGAAAAGTTTTACAAGAAAAATTGCAAATGCAAAAACAGCGGTCATATTCAACAACATTTGTATACAAGAAAATTTACTGCCAAAATATACAAATATTAGGCCTCATGACCCAGCAGTATGATATGAAGATATGACATATACTTAACTTCCTGATGGAACTCGTCAAAAGACAACTGGAACAGAAAAATGAAGCACTTCGAAACCTACATGAAGAACTTCAAGACGAGAAAAACTAAGTGGGAATCTTGCACCATACATGACGATTTAAGGAAAAGCATAAATGATGAACTCTCGAACCTCTTTGACAGATATTATACAGAGGCAGAATCACGCACCACCAGAAAACTAAGTGGGAGTCTTGCACCATAAATGACGATTTAAGGAAAAGCATAAAATGAAAAACTCTCGAACCTCTTGACAGATATTATACAGAGGCAGAATCACGCACCCCAGAAAACAAGTGGATCTTGACCATAATGACGATTAAGGAAAGCATAAATAAAAACTCTCGAACCTCTATGACAGATATTATACAGAGGCAGAATCACGCACCACCAGAAAACAAGTGGAAATCTTGTACCATAAATGACGATTCAAGGAAAAGCATAAATGAAAAACTCTCGAACCTCTATGACAGATATTATACAGAGGCAGAATCACGCACCACCAGAAAACAAGTGGAAATCTTGCACCATAAATGACGATTTAAGGAAAAGCATAAATGAAGAACTCTCGAGCCTCTTTGACAGATATTATACAGAGGCAGAGTCGCGCACCACCAGAAAACTTATAGCGCTGAACGGATGATATTTGAGGTTGGCAAAACATGGACCCCGGGGATTGAAAAGGGTTTAATGGATATAGAGAAGGATCTAAATCATTTACTTTTATTTTCTCATCCATCACAGTTTACTCTAGTATTACATCACACATGAAGTGTGGGAGTGTCATTCATGATGGTTGTCTTCTTAGAAAGGGATATCTAAAGTAAACAGTTGCATTCCTTATTGTTTACATGTACAAGAATTTGGCCTTTTAATAAAATTAGATCCAGTGCCAATATTTTTTGAATATAAGGAATCAATTTGGTATTTGCATTTACTTAATCAGTATTTATTTATTTTTTTATATAATGTCATCCAATTTTGATATGATAGCGACTGTCTCAGTGGCGACGTGCTTTACAAACACTAAATATATGTGTACTTGGTAGCGCCTTGGCACAGTAATTATTTCTCCTAGGTTCGATTTCTGCTCGAGGTAAAATATGATTCATATGTCATTATGGTTGCATCCATTTATGTTTTCTTTCTGTATATTATTGTGAAAGGTTCCTCGTTATTTGAAAGCTGTTTTTACAGTATGAAACTCATTCTAGAGGGTCTGATTTCTCCCGTTCTCATTTTGTATCTGTTTATGCCGAAGATTAAACGTTTTAGTGAGTCATAAAGTTTGGTTACGATGGGTATGCAAATAATCTCATGCATGGACACAATAATCAAAGGATTAATACACAATGACCAAAGGATTAATGACCTTTTCAGAGTACTCCTTGGTAAGCATTGTATTGACCCAGTATATGATGAGCATTGATGAGCTTGAATCATTCTCAGCCTTTTTCTTTTTTTTAACATAATCTTCGTGTTTAGAAGGAAACCTTAAAAGCATTTCGTAATTCATCATGCATGACAATTTGCCGTTTGAATACTGGAAATAAAGAGTTCTTACTGACCATTACAGTAATAGTTAAAGAGTTCTTACTGACCATTACAGTTATAGTTATTTTCATTTCTGTTCAGTTTCCCCTCAGTACCTTTGTTATCTCATGGATATCTTCATTATCGCCTTTTCATCATGCGTTTAAAATGATTCCCCTCAACAACAACAAATTACTCTTTCCCTTGCTGGGATGAGGGAGAGTCCCTTGTCTTGCGCATTAATGGGATGAAAATATTTGGAAAATAAGAATTCGTCCACTACGAGACTCATTATATGGTGTTAAAGGCGTCGGCAGTTCGCTTATGTCACCTTAGCTACCTCCTTCATTCTAGCATTTCAAAAGAGAACCTCTTGTTCGCTTGCTTTCGCTTTTTAAATATTATCTCTTCTTCTTTTTTGTTCTTGTTATATCGGATGACCAGAGATTCAATGAGACCATTTCCTCTCTCTCTCTCTCTCTCTCTCTCTCTC
>JAXCGZ010023149.1:25000-27500 GCA_037179515.1 Halocaridina rubra
GGGCATGTGCCCTCTGCCTGGACCAGAAGCACTATTATTCCTCTACCAAAACCTGGAACCGACAAATTTAGGCCTATCTCCCTCACCTCCTGCTTCAGCAAAGTGTTTGAACGCATCCTTCTTGCCCGGCTCATGCACCGCCTACAGGATAAACTCTCCCCCAGTCTTTATGGTTTCCTCCCACAACGGAGCACACATCACTGCCTCGCTGAACTCTACACCCGTCTTTCTCCCACCAGTGTGGTCGCCTTCCTGGACCTCAAATCTGCCTTCGATATAGCCAACAAGGAAATTATTCTTGACCAGCTGGTGGACTTTGGAGTTCGGGGGAACATACTGAAATGGATACGGGGATATCTCTGCAACAGAACATCAAGTGTCCTTTTTAAAGGGTCGTATAGCTCCTATGAACGGTTTGAACTGGGTACTCCTCAGGGGGGTGTGCTAAGTCCTTTTCTATTCAATATCCTTATGCATCGTCTACTCTCCCTCCTTCCTGTCATCCCCGGTACTACAGTTACCTGCTATGCGGACGACATATGCATCCACACGACCTCAACTCGCGACCTTCAGCACATGCTCCATGATTTTTACGTGTCTGCTACCTCCTGTGGCCTTATTATCTCCCCAGAAAAAAGCAGGATTTTTACTTCACGCAACTGCAGAGCACTGCCTGCATTCGCCATGGGTGGTAATGTCATCCCTCACTGCACACAGTACACGTATTTAGGTGCACCAGTCCGGATCACCCCAGCTATACCTGCACGTCAACGAATTCATCCCTTTGTGAAGAGCCTTCTTGACCGTCTGGAGCCCCGCTTTGCACCTGTCAAGTGGCTTGCCAACAATGCTGCAGGAGTCTCCATCCCAGTGGCGAGGACCCTCTACATCCTACTACTTCGGTCAGTGGTTGACTATCTGTCTCCTGCCTTGTGTCAACTTCCTAGACCAGCTCTCGAGCCACTTGAAAAGTGGGGACATGAGGACATCCCTGGATCCAGACGCACCCAGGCTCCCACTTCGAGCAGGAGGTCATAACCTTATCAGGGTGGTGAGTGACATTCTCCGTGGCCTTGACATCGACCTGCCAGTGCAGGCGGCTGTCCCAGATTTACCACCCTGGCGTGTCCCCCTCCCCGCTGTCACATATACACCGACCTCGAAGGATGTCTATCCCCCCTTGCAGAGACAGTTAGCTCTGGAGACTATCGCTGATGTATCCACGTCTGTCCCTGCAGCGCACCACGTCTATGTTGATGGTTCTGTGCAAGCAGATGAGAGGGCAGCATGTGTTGTGTTTTCCCCCACTATGGAGCCGCCTGTGCCGGCTGATTCATGGATTGGCCGTAGACTACCCACCTCGTCGAGCTCCACCTACTGTGGACTGAATGCCATCTTGGATGCCGTGACTCTCCTTGTTCGACGACGAGTGAATGGGGTAATAATTTGTGACTCCCAATCGGCCCTACAAGCCCTATCCTCGCCAAGACCTATCTGTGGTCGTGCTGTGGGAGATATACTATGTCGCCTCGCGGCCGCTCGGGATGCTTCTCTTGTTGTGTCATTTGTTTGGACTCCATCCCACATTGGGCTGACTGGCAACGACACAGCGGATCGTCTTGCCAAGGCGGCCTGTATGCTGGATGGGCATGCTGTGGACGCTGAGCCCTCCCTCCGATGCCTACGTAACATCATCTACTCAGCTGGGTTTGCCATGACGGTCCAGCGCAGGGACACGGAGAGGGCCAACAGTGTGTCCATACAGCACCATGATCACTTTCTTCACAGTCGCTACAAGTATCGCAGACGCGGGTTAATGGTGCGGAAAAACAATGTAGTTAGTGCTCGGCTCAGAATGGGGTATCGGCCTTTATGGCAGGTCTCCCAGACTCTAGATATGCCACAGTACACCTCCTGTAAACTATGCGACCATCCTAATGCTAACACTCTTGACCACTATTGTCTTCAGTGCCCCACAGTGAGAGATGTTTTACCACGAGGTCAGAACTTAATACAGATCTGCTCATTTTTACTTAATGATGACAACCTTGATGTTATTCTTGCTCGTTATCCTCACTTTGGTGGCCATTAATTATATTGAATTATACATATATTTTCTGTATGTTGCTGTATAATTCTGTTTGTGCATTCTGCGTTTCTCTGAGCTTTACTTTTGCATATAATGTACTCTGTGCTGCCATACTGTGAGTTGTGTGTTAGTATGCAGCAATGTTTTATCAATATGTACACCTCCCTGTAAACCATGTTCAACTCTTGGTTTTGTATCCATTTGAAGCATTATTTGTATGAACTCATGTAATGTCTGACGCCTTGGCGCAATAAATTAATAAAATAATAAAAATATCTCTCTCTCTCTCTCAGATTACTTACCAGTTTAGTATTCAACCAAGTAGAATATCAATGTTCTATGAGCACATCCCCATATCAAAATGAACTTGCATGAGTGGCTGGTGTTTTAATACTATACGAGTATATATAT
>JAXCGZ010023149.1:32500-47500 GCA_037179515.1 Halocaridina rubra
GTCGTTCCGACAGGAAATTGAAAGAAATGGTACAAGGGGGGAAAGGGAGCCAGAGAAGCGGGCTTCCAGTGAGAACAAGGGAGATATCAATGTATTGGAAGAGAGACATCATCTGGAGCTGCTATTTTTAATGGAAATGAATTCCTTTAACTTAAAAAAAAAAAAATCTATTTGGCGCGCTGTCGTCAGTGCGAAGCATTGTCGTTGTGAGTCGTTGAGCAATAATAATAATAATTATAATAATAACGATAGTTATAATATAATAATAAACATAATTATCATTATATTATCATCAGTATTACGTGAATTTACAGGTAACAAAATGAACATTCCACGACTAAACTATCTGCTCATCAAGAGTATATTTTGAGTTCGGATCCTTTTTTTGTGTACAGTGTTCTTGAGAGGAAAACGTGGGAACATTTGAGGATCTAATATTTTCAGAAATAAAAATAATTGAAAAATCTGGTTCCTGTCTCCCCCCCCCTTTATTATTTATTTTTTTTACATCAAATCCCATACAGGAGAAGCAATTTTCTGAGAGCACCGAGTAAAGAAAAAAATATGGAGATTATTAGGCCCTTCCTTGCCTTCCAAGGATTACCTGAGTTTCATACATGCTCCTGAAACGTAAACACTTCAAAAGCACACATTTCTTAGCTTGTATGTAAGTGAAAACGTATAGAGGTGTATGCAGTGTAGTTTTCCCTTTTAAAAATACACAAACATTTTGGGAGGTATATTGCATGAGCTAGTAGGTCGGCCACAACTGTTCCAAATGAGCTGATGGCTTCATTATCTGCCCATCCTCCGCTCTGTTATATGTGTTTCATTAAAGGCATTCAGGGAGGGAGAGCGCTAGCCTGTTAACATATCAAACATTAAATACAGAGATGGGGTTCTTTATCCCTACCAACAGGATTAATAATAATAATGATAATAATAATAATAATAATAATAATAATAATAATAATAATAATAATAATAATAATAATAATAATAATAATAATAATAATAATAATATATAATAATAACAAACTGATCAGGATATCAGTATATATGTTTTCATCTACGAATTTATAATAAAAAACACTAAACTGTTTTTGTTCTATATAAGCGATTGTACATATGGAAGGTGTAGGAGGGCATAGCGCCCTTGGGACTGATACCCGAGTTTATGGACTGTGATGCCACCAGAAGTGGCAACCATACTTAAGAGGCATTTATTTTTTAAAGTGATAATACCAGGAGTACACTTCTGAGACTCAAAATTGTGGTTATTTTATTTCTTCTTCTTCTTCTTATTATTATTATTATTATTATTATTATTATTATTATTATTATTATTATTATTATTATTATTGCAATTGGTTGCGATGCGTTCTACCAACTTCTTATAAATAATAATGTGACTGAAGCCCCTTTCAGATTTGTGAATGCGTAATTCTTATAAAAGTTTTGGGACATCGTCAACCGCAGTCCTGTTTTCCAACTTTGGTGGTGTCAGGTTTAAGGATAATTTATATCCTTACATATTTATTCACTGAACTTTTTCGGTGATTACTTCTTCATAATTTCTGTATAAAAAGAATTCTTGAAAGAATTGATTTGAACAAGTTTATGTCTTATTCCAGATTTACCCAATATGAGGATATGTACTTTAAAAAAAAATATATATATATATATATATATATATATATATATATATATATATATATATAATATATATATATATATATATATATATATATATATATATATATATATATATATATATATCCACATATGCCTGCAAAGGTCCGGTTTTACGTCACGGACTCCCATATCTATCAAGGGCTAGGACGGTTGCCCTCTTGCGAAGGACTTGTTTAGGCAGATGTAATCCTTACCCTGAGAGCATGCCCTTGCTAACCTCAGACCGTGACGGGGCGCGAACCCTCGACCTGACGCCTCAGAGTCGCGGACGCTACCGCTTGAGCCACGGCGACTACCCGCATATTCCCACAAAGATGATAGATATTTTCTTTGTACAATTTTCAAGTGATCAAGGCTCAAGATCCAGAACGAGAATCTAACTCTTAGCTTGTCTACATATCCGGCACATTTACCTTCACAAACGCACACATTCTATGTAAAAGAACGTTTTATGATTAGGCCTAATAAATGTTTTGTGGATGCGAGGGAAAAAAAGTAAAGTATGTGGACGGGAAATAGCATCAGCATATTAAAACGGTGCCTTGGGGAAAACTTGCGAGATAAAAGTGGTGAAGAATGTGCCTATTTAAAGAAAACATAGGCCTACCCTACTTTCAAAAATATCTTTATAATAATTATAATACTAATAATAATAATAATAATAATAATAATAATAATAATAATAATAATAATAATTTGCGATTTTCTGTGTCACTATTAATCCTTCCTCTGATGGGGGAGTGGATACAGACGGGTTGAAGCTAAGGCATGAAGGCTGTATATACTCCATAACGCCCCGAGTTATGACTTACTTAGGACTGTGCAAAATGGGCTTCATAGATATATAGTGCAATGTTTTCTTAAAAATAATTATATAATGCTTGTCAAATCTAATTTGTTACAGGTATAGTTTTAGGGGAAATTCCTAGCATAGTAGGATTTTCTCAAACTGAAATGAAAAGATAAACTTTAACGGTGTTCATCTTATATAATAATATATATATATATATTATATATATATATATATATATATATATATATATATATATATATATATATATATATATATATATATATGCAGTGAATATAAACTTTATATATATATATATGTGTGTATATGTATATATATGTATATGTATGTGTATATATATGTATATGTGTATATGTATATGTATATATATCCTGTGCCCTGTGGGGCGGGCATAATATCAAAGAATAACCTCACCGTATTCCCTGCGCGTCGTAAAAGGCGACTAAAAGTGGACGGGGCGGGGGGACTAGGAATCCCCCCTTGTACCAACCTCCTGTGAGACGTCAAAGAAGAGGGGGAGTAGAGGGGAGAATAACTTCTCCCCAAACTGTTTTCCTTTTTTGATGTCGGCTACCCCCCAATTTAAGGGGGAAACAGCCAAGGTATATGTATGTATAGTTTTAGGGGAAATTCCTAGCATAGTAGGATTTTCTCAAACTGAAATGAAAAGATAAACTTTAACGGTGTTCATCTTATATTATTAAATGTTTGGGGAGCGGAGGTTATCTGTTACAACGTCTTTAACTTTTGCTTTTAGTGCATAATTTACCCCTAATTGGTGTCTGATTACTCATTTGCTTTTTGAGACCCCGAGAGACGAAGCTTAGACTCAACGTGAGGAAGAACCATACATTCATGTCATTAGTATCATTCATAGTTACATGACTCTGCCGCTGAGCTTTTCAAGTAATTATAAAAGGCTAAACATCGACCCCACATAAAAGTGGGAAAAATGTAGACGAAGAAGACAGGGAAGAGGAAGGGGAGAACCGATCTCTGTACTCCGATTCCATTTCCATCTAAAGAGATTAAAAGGCGAACCCTCCACTTCTAAAACTGTTCTTAAGGAAACTGAAACCTTAAACTTTCCCCTAGATGGCGTTCATGTGTTTGTTTTGTTTTTTTGTTTCATGGTGGGAAATAAAACTTGAAATATATAACCAAGTACTTCAGCTATTTTATCTTGATTTATTTTGTCTTGAGAATATCTGCAATTGGGAAAAAAAATTATATATATATATATATATATATATATATATATATATATATATATATATATATATATATATAT
Source organism: Halocaridina rubra (assembly GCA_037179515.1). Lineage (NCBI taxonomy): Eukaryota > Metazoa > Arthropoda > Malacostraca > Decapoda > Atyidae > Halocaridina > Halocaridina rubra. The sequence continues at coordinate 36,298 of JAXCGZ010023149.1, forward strand.
ATATATATATATATATATATAGTATGTGTGTATTTATGTAGCTCACATGTGTGCATGTATGTGTGTGTGTAGGCAAGAGTATCACAGATATAACTTAAGGTACTTTGTCTTTCTTGCGAATGGCAACAGAAAAACTTTAGATTTATAGATATAAACAGCAACATGAGAGAGAGAAGATGCGTAAGGCTCATTCGTCTAACAATCTTTTCTGTAATGGAACAAATGGCATTGCCTTACATCACTTACAGTTTCGTTTAAGGTTTCTTCTTCTTGAAAAAAAGTTAGAATAGTAGTTTGTTGTGAATATCGTTGTCATGCAAAAGAAAAAAAATTTTTAGTCATTTTTCTCACGTCGTTTATTTAACTCTATTGTGTTTATCTACTGGAAAAAAAACCCACACACTGAACCATGATTTACTCCTTTGATATTGCTCATCAACAGACAGAAGTAATAATATAAGAGCTGTAGAATATATCTAGATTTTTATTTTATTTTAACAAGAGCAAATGCAAATTTGTAGAGTGTAGGTTCTCTCTGTCCATATAGAACCTTTCATGCCCTCTGTCCATAAAGAACCTTTCCTGCCCTGTGTCCAATTGAACCTTTCCTGCCCTCTGTCCATATAGAACCTCTTCTCGCCCTCTCACTGAAGTGGAACTCGTTTCTGGATAAAATCTCTATGAATCCATTTTATATGTTCGTGCTTCGTTATGGCAGTCATTGCCTCCACCGCATATTGCAAAAAGTTTCGATAGGGGTCAGAAGAAAAGGTTTGAAGAATAGGAAAATGGGAGGGTGGAGAAACAGCCTTTCAGTGTAAAATTTTCCTTTTCGTCTTCTTTGGTGTTTGCTTATTTCAAACTTTAAGGTCATTATATTTTTTCCTTCAATACCGAAGGCTTGCGTCACTTTTTCATTTTTTTTTTCACTTTTATGCAAGCTTACATGTTGTAACAATGAAAATTTCTAACTATGGATATAAAATTCTTAATTTTTGGCAAAGCTCATTAACAGATGCAGTGATACTGTTCACATGTAACTATATTCTCTACCCCTCCCCCCAAAAAAGGGGCTATAGACCTAACCTTATGAACGAAGTTGGATTTTCTTCGCCGAATTAATAGAGGATATATATAATGATTATTGGATCAGTTAAGGAAGGGGAAATTGATCTATTGCTCGTTTCTTATTACTTTTCGAATATGCAAAGGATGTTGTTTTCGTTGCAGAATCCTTATTCATACTGATAACGAGAATTTCTAGCTATATCTCGCTAGATTATTTTTCGAGATATGTTTCACAAGGATAAACATTTTGTTAAGAAAACTCCAAGCGTGCTGAAAAGCATATATGAAGCCCAGAGCAGGGGAAATGACTTTGGAAATACTGTATTTTCCTTCTGGGGACCACTCTTTCAGCTCTCTCTTATTGATAGAGAAAGGCACTCTCTCTCATGCCAAATATGGCACCAATAGTTATATTCCTTTTCCACTGAATAATCATATATTAAAAAGTAATTCTCTCTCTCTCTCTCTCTCTCTCCCACACACACACACACACACACACACACACACACACACATACAAACCCGGACAATATATTGTAATTCTCGCAGTCATGCAAATGAGCTCAAATAAGCCTATCTATCCTTCTCATACGTCACAATGAAATTTGAGTCATTTTTCATAAAATCGTTCTATCGTGAAATGGAGACGGACAGACAGACAGGCAAACTGATTGATAACTTGATTCAAAAAATGTATTCTATACTCTCATGGACTACTCTCAATAAAAAATGCAACGGAAGAAGTCAACCGGAAAATAAAATCGTGATATGCGCATTAAATATATAACCAACTCGAGGATGTCGAACAGGGTATAAGTTGAGAGAGAGAGAGAGAGAGAGAGAGAGAGAGAGAGAGAGAGAGAGAGAGAGAGAGAGAGAGAGAGAGTATATGCTATATTTCTGAATTTCGCGTGATGGACGCGTCTGGTACAGGATTAGCGAGCCACCCTCAGTCTGTTAAAAGTTCCCCTCAGTTACTTTCCAGTAACCTTCAAACTCATATATTATTTCTTTTACAATTTAATGTCATATCTAACTTTACACACTCTGCTATATGATTATGCAGAAATATCTCAGTTTTAGTGATGTATTAAGTTCAGCTTCTTCTACAACCAAACACGACCAGCTAGAAGCGAAACATTCATAGCCTTTTGGGATTCCTTTGTTACTTTAAGTCAGGGGTGGCCAGACTTTTGAATTTCGAGATCTACTCTAAGACTAAAACTCTTTTACGATCTACCATACTACATAATCACATAATACTACGTCAACTGGGGACAAAATTTCTCAAATAGCATAGTACTATAAAACATGAGTGCAATTGCCTCACTTATATTAAAAAAATGATTAATTAGTTCAAATTAAATTAAGAAAAAAAATCAGTTCAAACTGCAGGGGAACGGCGATCGACCAAACAAGTGGCCCCGATCGACTGGTAGATCGCGATCGACTGTTTGGCCACCTCTGCTTTAAGTCATTTAGTTCGTTGCTATTAACACGTTAATTCCGGCAACGTTGCTCGCAATTGGCTCTGACTCTGGGAAACTCTTACTACCTCTATAGGGACATGAACCCGGGACATCATGGATGGGAGACAGGTTCTTGTATTCAATGAGGTGTTGATTTGAACACTTATGCAAGACCAGTTGCCAGATGTATGGTATAAGAAAAGCTCTTTTTGTCCGAGAAGCTGACATAAATTCTTTCCATGTAACTCGATCAATTTTCAATTCTGGAGACCTTACTTACACCGTAAGCCTTACTTAAATATTACAATCGACAATATTTATTAAGACACTGGACAAGAGGCTCTGAAATGAAAATAAATGACTTGGGGATATCGCATTGGACTCTAATGAAGAAGAATTGCACATTATTGTATTATTCATTGAGGGAATTGTAAATATAGCTGCCAAACAGGCATATAATTCTCGCTTCTGAGATATATATATATATAATATATTATATATATATATATATATATATATATATATATATATATATATATATATATATATATATATATATATATATATATATATATATATATATATATATATATATATATAAAACCAATAAGCACATTATATATGTGAAAACATGAATCATTTTTTTACCCCGACCGGGACTCGAACCTAGGACTTATGATTACTAAGTCAAGGCGCTACCACTACACCACAGAAGGTTAAAAGGAACCCAACCTTATAGCTTATATATGCTATACTAAGGAATGAACGCATTCTAACTGAATGCCACATGTTCATATTACAGATTCCCCAACCTCACTCGTGGATTCATTTTAGCATTTAATTCAATTCCCAATCTCATTCGGGCCATGAAATAACCAATAAGCACATTATATATGTGAAAACATGAATCATTTTTTTACCCCGACCGGGACTCGAACCTAGGATTTATGATTACTAAGTCGAGGCGCTACCACTACACCACAGAAGGTTAAAAGGAACCCAACCTTATAGCTTATATCCTAGGTTCGAGTCCCGGTCGGGGTAAAAAAAAATGATTCATGTTTTCACATATATAATGTGCTTATTGGTTATTTCGTGGCCCGAATGAGATTGGGAATTGAATTAAATGCTAAAATGAAGCCACGAGTGAGGTTGGGGAATCTGTAATATGAACATGTGGCATTCAGTTAGAATGCGTTCATTCCTTAGTATAGCAGATATAAGCTATAAGGTTGGGTTCCTTTTAACCTTCTGTGGTGTAGTGGTAGCGCCTTGACTTAGTAATCATAAGTCCTAGGTTCGAGTCCCGGTCGGGGTAAAAAAAAAATGATTCATATATATGTATATATATATATATATATATATATATATATATATATATATATATATATATATATATATATAATATATTATATATATATATATATATATATATATATATATATATATATATATATATATATATATATCTACTGGGAGAGCAAGACAGCTTAACTTAATACCAGTCCTAATATAGTAACAGTAGAGAGGATGCATGGGTCTAAGAAAGGACATCCAGCCATACAGATTTTCATCCAAAACCAAATACTAGATTCCAGAAAGCTAGTGAGAAACAGCGACCTTGTATAAATATAGAAAATGCTGGGGGTAAAGACGAAGTATATATATATATATATAATATATATATATATATAATATATATATATATATATATATATATATATATATATATATATATATATATATATCCCTTCCTGACAAATTATCGGCAATTATTCGAATTGCCTTCGATAATTACACCATGAGGTAGGTTTGATAACGTTTCTTTTATATTTTACAGAATATTTCATACTAGACAATACAGAGGCATTTCGTTTTTTGTTCTATGATATGCGCAATTAAAAATAAATATATCACAATTCAGTATTAATATTGAAGTATCACGGACAAGTGTTGTTAATCAAAGCTAATAAAGAAAACTGAAGTGTTGGAGTTTGTGTTCTATATCTACATTTGTGTGTGAGTTCAATTTCATTAAGAATAAACCAGTGTTTATGAGAGAACCCAGCACTGGGTTAAGCAGGCCAGCTTAGCTCAATGCCGGTCCCAAGCCCGGATAAATGGGGAGGGTTTCCAGAATAGTGTTAACAAGACACTGGAAGCAAACCTCTTTGCTCAAGCAACGCATTTCTGACTATTGTTAGCCGACTGACAGATAGAGAACTATCTACTCAGGCGTATGGTGGTGGTAAAAAAAAAATTATGAGAGATAAGATACAAGAAAGTAGACTAAGATGGTATGGTCATGTCGTTAGGAGGGATGAACAGTATGTTGGGAGGAGGGTGATGGAAATGGATATACAGGGTAGGAGAGGAAGGGGGAGACCAAAGCGTAGGTGGATGGATTGCATCAATGACGACCTGAGGTCTAAAGGTTTGTTGGGTGATGAGGTATGGGACAGAAACATATGGAGAACACTGGTCAGAAACATCGACCCCACATAAAAGTGGGAAAAGATGTAAACGAAGAAGGAGTTTATGAGAGATTTTCTTTTCAAAGGATGCCAAGAACTTCGTAACCCAAAGATTGGCGAATTGGCGCCAATCAAGCATCTTTAGTACTATACAATCAAGGAAAATAATATTCAAGTGATATTAGCTAATCGTATATGTGACTAGCTGTCATGTAAAGCTTAGACTTTAATAGCTTATTAGCTGAATATCTTGTTTTTAATTGAAAAAGCTTAGACTTTAATAGATTATTAGCTGCATATCTTGAGTTTTAATTGAAAAACATACCCGGCATATAATAATAGATACTTTTAAACAATCTACAATTCTAGAATATAGCCTAGTAGATAATACATTTTAAATGTATCACTGCCTAGGAGAGAATTTGTAAGTACGGATGTTTTCTGAACGTATTTCACGGTAATGAGCGAAATTTTCCCTGCAAAACAGAACCATTAATTCTGTTTGGCAATTGTTTTCCTGGGCTAATTTTAATGGATGAGGATCCAGGATACATCTTTGAAATGTATAGTGAATAGATTAAATACATGCAGGATATTTTTTCAAAGTTTGCCATCCATTTGGGTAACGGATTATCTCGGTGAGGTTTTATCTTTATAATCTTGAGTCATTTTGATCTTAGCGTCCTCGCCCAGGTTCAGATCACAAAACACTAAACAGTATTAAGGTTGTCAAATTAAGCGGACAATAGAGTAACTTTTTTTTTTATTATTAAATTATTCTTCTTCGTCTACATCTTTTCCCACTTTTATGTGGGGTCGATATTTCTGGCCAGTGTTCTACATATGTTCCTGTCCCATACCTCATTACCCGACAAACCTTTAGACCTTAGGTCGTCATTGATGCAATTCATCCACCTACGTTTTGGTCTCATCCTCCCTCTCCTACCCTGTATATCCATTTTCATCACTCTCCCCCCAACATACTGTTCATCCCTCCTAACGACATGACCATACCATCTTAGTCTACTTTCTTGTATCTTATCTGACTTTTCTCTATCAGTTATTTTTTCCACAGGTCTTATTTTCAAGCTAGTTGTGGCAGCAGCTGCAATCCATGCAAGTTTGGGGAACATTTTTCTTGTATATTTAAACAAATGTGACTTTTCACGGTCAGAGTACGAGTAGATGTTAAGTTCCTAGTAATGTTGTACTCCTGAATTTTCCTCTGAAAAAAATATTATATAACTATTTTCTCTACTACTCAGACGAGACAAAAAAGGGTCTAGAGTGAAAGCCAAAGTAATGGCGCTGTAATAAGATGAACTGAAATTGTTATACGTCAACCACCAATAGTTTTGACTTCGTCGCTACGATGGTAATTCTGTTTAAAGCAGTGTCATGTTTTGCTGCGAAAATATATTACGTAGATATCTTTATTACTAATAGGAAATTTATCCTTTGTAAATATCCTTAGACAGCCTGTATATTAGCTAGAATAAGAATACATTACTGGATGAATGACAATGGATATCCTATATTACGTTAACATATTATTTTTTTCTTTCTTTCTTAATATATACCTTTTAATTCGAAAGGGAAAGTGCTTTATTGGTGGTTCTCAACTTTCAATTGAGACAAATTACTATTTTTAATAATAATAATAATAATAATAATAATAATAATAATAATAATAATAATAATAATAATAATAATAATAATAATAATAATAATAATAATAATAATAATAATAATAATAATAATAAGCAGAAGAAGAAGAAGAAGAAGAAGAAGAAGAAGAAGAAGAAGAAGAAGAAGAAGAAGAAGAAGAAGAAGAAGAGCCATAGCAACAAGGTTCAAAGAGCACACGTTTTGCATCAGTTTCGTGGTTAAATGTGTGCATCATAATGACAAACGTTTGTTCAGTACAAAACGAGCATCCATCGAGGTATGACGATTCCCTCTGGGGTCGTCGAGAATAGGATTCCAACCATCATGGTTCACTTCAATTCCATGGAGCTCGATATCAACACCACCCAACCACGTGGTACGTCTGCCACGTGTACGGTCGAGAGATTGAACTCCAAACGACCTGCTGCTGCATATGTTAGATGAACATTCAATTAATGATTGCTTTAGAGATCCACCTAACGTTTTTGGATATACATATACTAAAAAGCGATCGAAATATAATTGCTAAAGCCTACACAATACGAGTAAAATACAATAAATTTTCAGAGGAAAATGGAGAAGGGGAGCTCATACTAAAGATATCTTTGGTCTCAACAACATGAACATATTTGCTCGTTGATCACATGAATGCTGTGTTGAGTCAACTAGATAACCTTAACTGACATTTTATTTTATATATTAGTTTATCCAATACGAAGCTGGGAGGTAGACCGCTCCCTTGCAACACTGTTTGGAATAGTCAACAGAAGTTAATGCCGTTAGTCTAACTAAATAATGATCCCCAAGCTGTGGCTGAGTACAGAGTAATCTTAAAGGCATAGTGTTATTTGGAGGCTATTTAAATATTTGTGATATCTGTTTTATACCGATTTGCTTAATTGAAAATATAACGTTTTATTACAGAATATGATCACCAAATACACGCACATACACTTTTTGTGCTCATAAACATAGCACACACAAAAAAAGTTGCATAGCTGAGTTTCTTCACACACTGCATGTTCTTACGGTCTCAGTTTATGTGTTTGTGTGTGTGAGCGTATATATATATATATATATATATATATATATATATATATATATATATATATATATATATATATATATTAATTTATTTATTTAAAAAGAGCTTTTGGTTGTTGGTTATTTGTCAGCCACCCGCTGATCTGTAGTCGCCTCTGAATTAGAAAATTGGTATTGTACCTCTTCTAAATTGCATATATTTGCATATCCACTGTCCTAAAAACGTCGCGATGATTTCAGCCCTGCATCCCTTATTTTTACACCCATTAGCACTCAGAGCACTTCTGTGTCAAAATATTTTGGCCGTTTAATATCACTTGGGGTAGCCTAGCTGATAGGTATTGTGATTTCATGTTTTGGAGAATGTGTTCTCGTATGCCTACTAGTGTGTGTGTGTGATTACCTAATTGTGATTACCTAATTGTGTTTACGGGAAAGAGCCCAAAGCTCGTATCTTCCCGTCTCCTGATCGGTTCCATTTTTAGACTTACTTATCATACCTGTCCTTAAAACTATGGATTGAGATAGCATTAACTACCTCCTCGCTTAGCCAATTCCAATTATCAACTACTCTTACACTGAAAAAGTATTTCCTTACATCCTGCAAACAAGTTTTCTTCCGAAGCTTCAAACTATGACCTCTAGTTCTAGAGCCAGCCATATCGAAATATCGATCCCTATCCACTCTATCATAACCATGAAGGAATTTAAAGACTGTCACCATATCCCCCCTTACTCTTCTAGCTTCGAGTGATGGCAAGTCTAATTCCCTCAGCCTCTCATCATAACCGAGATTGCGTATTTATGGCACCAGTTTCGTGGCATGTCTTTGAACTTTTTCAAGCTTAGCTATGTGCTTTTTCAAGTGCGGATTCCAAAAGGGGGCTGCATATTCGAGTTTTGGCCTCACATAGGTTACATAAATATTTCTGAACATTTCCTTGTCCATGTGCCTGAAGGCTACCCTTACATTTGATAAGAATGCATATGCTGCCCTTACTACGCCATTTATATGTATTTCTGGAGACAAATCTGCCAGTATGTTTACTCCTAGATCTCTCTCATTTTCTGTCTCTTGAAGTTGTACTCCAGCCACCGAGTAGTCAAGCTTGGGCCTTCTTGCACTTGTACCCATTCTCATTACCTTACATTTTGAGGTATTGAATTTCATTAGCCACTTTTCTGACCACTCATGCAGATTATTTAGATCCTCCTGAAGTTCTCTACCATTGTTCTCGTTTTTTACTTTCTTCACAATCTTTGCATCATCTGCAAACATATTCATGAATGAATTTACAGACTCTGGTAGGTCATTTACATATACAAGGAACAAAAGTGGCCCTAAAACTGAACCCTGTGGAACTCCACTACTAACTCTTCTCCATTCAGACACTGAGTGTCTTACTCTAACCCTCTGTTCCCTTCCTTCTAAGTAAGTTTTTATCCATTCCAAGACATTTCCACCTATTCTAGCCATTGATTGCAGCTTCCTAATAAGTCTCCCATGTGGAACAGTGTCAAACGCTTTCTGGAAGTCTAGGAATATGCAATCTGCCCAGCCCTCTCTTTCCTGTAAGATTTGGCTTACCTCATCATAAAATTCTAATAAGTTTGTTACTGTTGATCTTCCTTCTCTGAAGCCATGTTGCCTCACTGACAAAAAGTTGAAGGATTCCAAGTGAAGAGAGATATGTTTCCTTAGTAGTTTCTCCATAAGTTTGCAAACTATGCTGGTCAAGGAAACTGGTCTATAGTTCAGAGCCGTATCCCTCCTTCCCTTTTTGAAGATAGGTATCACATTTGCTTGTTTCCAGCATCTTGGAATCTCCCCCGACTCCAGTGACTCCTTAAATATGATACTTAGTGCCACTGATATTGTGTTTGCGCATTTTTTAAGCACATGAGGGGATATGTCATCAGGACCTGTAGCTTTATGAACATCTAAATCCATCAGCGCTTTGCATACCTCTGTGGCTGTAAGGTTGATGTTCTCTAATACCGGCCCTTGAGCTTCTATCACTGTGTAACCAGGATTACTCTCGCATGATGCTTAGGAAAAGTTATGACATTTCTAGTTCCATACATAATACTTTTTTTATATTCTGGTAATGGTATGATACACGTATTGAATAATTCTTACAGTTTATTGGCCCTTGACCGATTGACCCTAGTGACCTGATAAATTACTTCCTTCAAGTATATTATATGAAAAATGTTATTTAGCGCCATTGATATTTTCTTAGACACAACGAGATATATCACGGACAACTGCTTGTAAAACTGAACACAGAAATTTTATGTCAGTTATGAATTTCGACCTTGCCTATGTCAGTTTTATTCATGAAGACATTAGTGTTTTTTTTCCTTGATCGCATAATGTTAATTCTAAATACTGCAAAAGAAAATTGAGCAAGCAGAGCAATAGAAAATAAAAAAACTAATAAAAAGCTGAATAACAAAAGATCTAAATTACATAGCATTTGAAATAGCCCCTTTGAAGTAGTCCATGGATTATCTTTAGGAGTAAATAGCCCCATTGAAGTAGTCCATGGATTATCTCTAAGAGTTCATAGCACCATTGAAGTAGTCCATGGATTATCTCTAAGAGTAAATGGCCCCTTTGAAGTAGTCCATGGATTATCTCTAAGAGTAAATGGCCCCTTTGAAGTAGTCCATGGATTATCTCTAGGAGTAAATTTATACCATAACTCCAAATTTTGTCTCGTATTTGTTGTTGTAGCTAAGTGAACACAGAACACAGAAAGGAGGAATTAGATTTGTTGTTCTTTGTGAGGTTGTTCTGAAACTGACTCTTTTTAATTAAAGCTGTTAGACTCTCATCCTCTCTCACAGGACGCATATGTTAACTTATTTTTTTCCTTGGACTACTTTCAGTGTCATTCTGCACTTTTGATAGATAGCGATGAGAAGCGTCTGGTAACGCGCTCGCTTCGCATTCACGAGGTCGAAAGATCGGTTCCCGTCCAAGACCGAGAGTTTAAGCTGTTTCCTGGCAGGTACTGCTGTGGTTGGGTACCACAGTGGGGGGGTTGGGGCTTGCCCCGGCTGACGAATACCCATTGTATTGTAATGGAAATAAAGGTTTATTATTATTATTATTATTATTATTGTTATTATTATTATTATTATTATTATTATTATTATTACTCTCTCTCTCTCTCTCTCTCTCTCTCTCTCTCTCTCTCTCTCTCTCTCTCTCTCTCTCTCTCTCTCTCTCTCTCTCTCTCTCGTGAATGACATATCTATGTTTTGGAATGAGTGCAGCATTAATATTTCTGGCTTTAGCACTAAATATATTTGTCGAGATATCAGTGAATTTTACTTCTTACGTCTCGCGTCTTCTCTCATTGTGGGTATACATCATGGAATTTTTTCATGTTTCCCAGACGGATGTCCTGAGTTGGTGTTTTTGTTCCAGTTTGAATTTTGGTATGCATAGGCAAAGTTGCTCTGTACAGAC
>JAXCGZ010023149.1:52500-55000 GCA_037179515.1 Halocaridina rubra
GAAAGGAATATCATTACTGTTTTTTGCTTTGGTACTTTTCTTACAGTTGAAGTATATACCTATATATCTCTTCCCCCACAAGGAACAGCACAAGTGGAAACAATCATTAATTCAATATTCATGACACAACTAAGGCCCATTTTATTATTATTATTATTATTATTATTATTATTATTATTATTACATCCAAATTTACAGTAGTTATCTTACAATCACAGAAAAGAGTTAGGTAGAAGAAATCTAGTTCTGTTATTCATCCAAAAGTATTTGTACATATTCAAACCTTCCTCATGAAGGTGAAAATCTTGATGTACTTGTAGAGGAACAGGTCTATGAGGAGGCCTAATTAAGAAGTTAGGATGAAGGAGGTGTATATATATATATATATATATATATATATATATATATATATATATATATATATATATATATATATATATATATATATATATATATATATATATATATATATATATATATATATATATATATATATATATATATATATTCTTATAACCTAAATTCCTTCAAAAAGCGGATCTATCGTTATCTCAGGGCCTAATCCTCCATATCCCTAGGTCCTCAGCACTTTAACTATTTTTTTCAGTCTGTCCTTTTCCTTTGTGTATCATTACCTCTTCTCTGCCTTGTCCATAACCTTTTTCTTTTCCTTCATCTTAATGTTTTCTTGTGCCCGGGCCTTTATTGACAAGGGCCGGTTTTTTTTTTTGTTGCCTGTCCCGGTGTCAAAAAAAAATAATAAAAAAATACATATATATATATATATATATATATATATATATATATATATATATATAAATATATATATATATATATATATATATATATATAAGCTTTCCTTTGCTTACAACAAGGGGTGCATAAAATTAAAAACTGGACACAAGCTTTAGGCTGAGATTAGGAAACTGGCCAAAATTTTTCTCTACTTCTGAACATTGATATTGTGACTCTTGAAATGCAGTTTCATCGGTGCTCTTAATTACAAGAATAAATACAAGAAAAAGAAATAATAATATTATACTGTGTCAAGTCCGACAACAGCAAACACAGCTGTGTTAAGTAAATAAATGAATGTATTGGGAAAACACAGCAATCCTCACAGCACCTCACGGATAATCCTTCACAGGCAGCCCTTACAAGTGCAAATGTGATCCTGTCTTTGCCATTGTGCAGGGGATTGGGAGACGCTGAATTGAAAGAATAAATATATAAATTAGATTGCCTCATTCGAGACACGTGACTCCATATTGGAGGACAGAGGAGGCGATGCTGGAAAATTTAACATTAGCTATTTGCACTTCAGTAGTCTCCGTGGCAAAATAGTAGCGTCCGCGACTCTGAGGCGGCAGGTCGAGGGTTCGCGCCCCGTCACGGACTGAGGTTAGTAAGGGCATACACTCAGGGTAACGATTACATCTGCCAAAACAAATCCTTCGCAAGAAGGCAACCATCCTAGCCCTTAGTAAAAAAGGGAGTTCGTGACGTAAAACCGAATCCATTTGCAATTTGCACTTCAAATAAAAGAAAAGAGAAGCATGAATTAGTCACTGAAATTATGCTGTTCTTTAGTTATAGATTCCTGGAAAGGCAAAGTAGAAGTACATACATACATACATATACCTTGGCTGTTTCCCCCTTAAATTGGGGGGTAGCCGACGTCAAGAAAGGAAAGTTTGGGGAGAAGTTATTCTCCCCTCTACTCCCCCTCTTCGTTGACTCCTCGCAGGAGGTTGATACAAGGGGGGGGATTCCCAGTCCCCCCGCCCCGTCCACTTTTAGTCGCCTTTTACGACACGCAGGGAATACGGTGAGGCTAAAGTAGAAGTACTGAAAGAAAATTTTTGAAGCTTTGTTAGACCCTGAGTCTGGAAACATGATCATGAATGAATAAATGCCTCATATATATGTACTGATATGAAAATAGGACATAACTCTTTATAAAGTCCTAGATTAGGAATTATAAAGACAATTGATGGCTCATTTGCTCTAAATATGTCATTACCAGAATATATATTCTCAGAAGCTTTGAAAAGTTTTTTTTTTTCTTCTAAAAGTGTAAAAATCTCAGGAGCTGGGTTCATGTCTTGTAAATTTAAATTATTTCATGACACTCTCTTTCTCTCTTTCTTTCTACCCCCCCCCCTCCCTCTCTCTCTCCCTCTCTCTCTCTCTCTCCTCTCTCTCTCTCTCTCTCTCTCTCTCTCTATATATATATATATATATATATATATATATATATATATATATATATATATATATATATATATATATATACGGCTCATTTGCTCTAAATATGTCATTACCAGAATGTGAACATATATTCTCAGAAGCTTTGAAAAGTTTTTTTTTTTTCTGAAAGTGTAAGAATCTCAGGAGCTGGGTTCATGTCTTGTAAATATTTAAATTATTTCATGACTCTCTCTCTCTCTCTCTCTCTCTCTCTATATATATATATATATATATATATATATATATATAT
>JAXCGZ010023150.1:10000-25000 GCA_037179515.1 Halocaridina rubra
TTCATTAGTACCTATATGACTTTCCTCATAAACTTCTAGCCTATGTTGGTTCCTTGGTGGGTTATATACAACAGTTATTATAATGCTCTCTGACCCAGTACTTGTGAGAGCAACAAAATATTCCTTGAACTCACTTTCTATAGCCAAGTTTATTTCTTCAACCTGAATCCTTTCACTTATGAGCAGTGCTATCCTCCACCAGTCCTCTCAGATCTTTCAACCCTTAATAATCTGAAGCCCTTAGGAAAAACTGTGACACTGTTTATGTCCTCACTCAGCTTCTCTGTAACTGCTACTATATCTGCCTTACTGTTGTGAATCCTGTCTTTTAATTCTACTGCCTTACCAGCTAATCCATCAGCATTTGCGTGTGTGTGTGTGTGTGTGTGTGTGTGTGTGTGTGTGTGTGTGTGTGTGTGTGTGTGTGTGTGTGTGTGTCTGTGTGTGTGTGCGTGCTTAAGTGATATTTTTAAACTTTTGCCTGCATTTACATGTTTCTGTATACGTGTGCGTGTGGCTGTATGTTTGTTTGTATATATATATATATATATATATATATATATATATATATATATATATATATATATATATATATATATATATATATATATATATTACCAAACTATGTGTGTGTGCGTTTATGGGTATGTTTGCATATGTAATATATACATCTGTTGTCGCATGTGTGCGCATGTATGTGTGTTGAATATTCAACAAGAGCTGTATGGAAATCAGTCCATTGATGTGTGTATCAACCTAGTTGTATTTTACCTCATTGTGCGCACGGAAGAGACCACCTTGCTTATATCTCCCCGTTTCCTGGTCTCTCTCATTTGTTACTCTCAAAAACATATCTATCCTTAAAACTATGAGTGTATTTAGCATTTGAGGTTTCATTATTTTGTGTGCGTGTGTGTGTATGTGCATACTCGTGCTCGAGGGCGCGTGTGTGTGTTCCTTGTAATGGGTCAGCCCATTGCGTGAGGAAATAGCTGTAAGACTTTGGTTACTTCGCATGTTCACTCCATAAAAAACCATCAAATATGAATGTGGTGGTTGGCGTGACACCCTCACCCTTCACCTCACCCTACCTCCCTCACCCCACACCCTCACAGCACACCTAAGCCCTCACTCTTCCTCCCTCACCCAAAACCCTAACCCATACTCTTCCTGCTTCACCTAACACCTTAACCCCATACCCATACCCCACCCCATTACCCCACACTCGCCCTATACCCTCACCCTTCCTCCCTCTCCTTCACCCCACACCCTTTCACCCAACTCCATGGGCGGGGGTGATGGAAGATTGGGGGTGTATGTCTAAAACGTCAATAGAAATAGGTATAAGGAGGATCTACAGTGATCTGGAAAGGTAATAATAATAATAATAATAATAATAATAATAATAATAATAATAATAATAATAATAATAATAATAATAATAACAATAATTATAATAATAATAATAATAATAATAATAATAATAATAATAATAATAATAATAATAATAATAATAATAATAATAATGATAATAATAATAATAATAATAATAATAATAATAATAATAATAAAAATGATAATAATGATAATAATGATAATAATAATAATAATAATAATAATAATAATAATAATAATAATAATAATAATAATAATAATAATAATAATAACAACAATAACAATAATAATAATAATAATAACATCAATAACATTAATAATAATAATCAACAACAATTATTTTTTTGATTACTAAGTACTTACATAAAATCAAGCTTTAGCTTTTCATTTTCAGTATTCCAATGAACCATTGTGTTAAAGTGTTATGCTCTTATATATATATATATATATATATATATATATATATATATATATATATATATATATATATATATATATATATATATATATATATATATATATATATATATCTATATATATATATATATATATATATATATATATATATATATATATATATATATATATATATATATGTAATTACCGTGGCTCAGGCGGTAGCGTCTGCGACACTGAGGCGTCAGGTCGAGGGTTCGCGCCCCGTCACGGTTTGAGGTTAGCAAGGGCATGCACTCAGGGTAACGATCACATCTGCCAATACAAGTCCTTCGCAAGAAGGCAACCGTCCTAGCCCTTAGTAGAAAAGGGAGTACGTGACGTAAAACCGGAACATATATATATATATATATATATATATATATATATATATATATATATATATATATATATATATATATATATATATATATATATATATATATATATATATATATATATATATATATATATATATATATATATATATATATATATATACCCCTTTTAATTGGGTGGTAGCCGACATAAAAAACAAGAAAACAATTAGGGGAATACTTTGCTCAATGGGCAATGACGAGTGAGCTAGCGACCGTTCAGATGGCACTGCTGGAGTGCTACAACCCATCCTCCAGGCTCTTCCACAACCTGTGTCGCTTCACAACTGCCAATTCCCCTACTGCCCCTACCACAGGGCTACCTCTGTAAGATGCAGCCCTGCGGTAACAGCAGATACCCATCAGAGCTGCGTTACAATCTCTCGCCACTCATTCCTATTCCTTGTACGCTTGCTTGCATCCCTCACATCCTCCTATCATTCAGGGCTCTCAGTGCTCCATCCATCCACCCAAATCTAGGCCTCCCTCCAGTATTTAATCCATCAACTCTCGCATTCATCACCTTTTTCAGCAGTCTTTCATCATCCATCCTCTCCACATGGCCAAACTATCTCAGACCATTCATATCTACTCTGGCTGCAATTTCACTCCTCACAACCGTTCTTGCTCTCACCACTTCATTCCTAGCCCTATCCAACCGAGATACGCCAATCATACTCCTCAGGCATTTCATCTGAAACACATTTAGTTTCCGTCTCTCACTTACTTTCATACCCCATAACTCTGATCCATACATCACAGATGGCACAACCACTTTCTCATGCAAAATTTCTTTAACATTCATATCCAACCCTCTATTCTTCATCACTCCTTTCAACGCACCCAACATTTTGCATCCTTCATTCACTTTGTGACACACATCTGCTTCTACTTCACCATTTGCAGCTATAACCGAGCCTAAATACTTAAACTTATCAACTTCCTCAAGTGTCCCTCCATTCAACATAACATTCAATCCAGCACCATCCTCATTTCTTGTACACCTCATAACCTTACTCTATCCCACATTCACTCGCAACTTCCTTCTCTCACACACCATTCGAAATTCTGACACTAACTGACACAGCTTCTCCTCTGAATCTGCCACCACCACAGTATCATCTGCAAACAGCAACTGATTCAGCTCCCACTCGTTATCATCCCCATCTACCATTCTCAAACCTCGACCATGCACTCGCTCATTCACTTCTCGTACGACTCCATCAATGTGCAAATTGAACAGCCATGGTGACATCACACATCCCTGTCTCAGTCCCACACTCACTGGAAACCACTCACTCACTTCATACCCTACCCTAACACAAGCTCTACTGCCCTCATACAAACTCTTCACTGCATGCAACAATTTACCATTAATTCCATATAATCTCAAAATATTCCACATAACCTCTCTATCAACTCTATCATAAGCTTTCTCCAGATCCAAAAACGCATAATACACATCCTTACCCTTTGCTAAATATTTCTCACATAACTGCCTAACTAGAAAAATCTGATCTATACAACCTCTACCTCTCCTAAAACCACTCTGCACTTCCGCGATCACATTTTCTGTCTTATCCCTAATCCTATTAATCAGTATCCTACCATACAATTTTCCTACCACACTCAACAAAGTTATACCCCTAATATTACTGCATTTATGCATATCTCCCTTACCTTTGTATAGGGGCACTCTACAAGCAATCACCCATTCCACTGGCACCATTGACAACATAAAGCAATTTTTTTTTTATGCCTACAACAACACGGAATATTTATGGATATTCATTACACATCTCCTATTATCCCTTCACATCTGACAAGGTATTACACTCTTAATCTCTGTTTCTCTTTACTTTATGTTTTCTTCGCACCAAGGCCCGATGAGGGCTGTTGTATTTTATTTTTGTTTGGCCCGTCCTGGTGTCACGATCATAAAAAGAAAAATATATTAAACACTCTCACTAACCATTCCAATGCAGTCACACCCCCTTCTTTTAACATCTCTGCTCTCACACCATCCATTCCAGGTGCTTTACCTGCTTTCACTTAATACAATTCCCTTTTCACCTCCTCTCTTGTAATCTCTCTCTCATTTTCATCTCTCATTACTGGCACTTGAACACTCCCCACTGCCACTATAGCTGCCTTTCTATCTTCCTCAACATTCAGCAAGCACTCAAAATATTCTGCCCATCATTTCCTTGCATAGTTCCTTTTTACCATCTGTCCATTCACATCTTTCACTGTCTCTTCCATCCTCGAGCCACCCTTCCTTACTCTCCTCACTTCTTTCCAAAACTTCTTTTTATCCTCCTCATATGACCTACTAAAATCCTGTCCCCACCTAACATTTGCCAACCTCTTCTCTTCCTCTACCTTCCGCTTGGTTTCCACAATTTTCTCCCTATATTTTTCATACTTCTCCCTACTTTTGCACTGCAGCCATTCCTCAAAAGCCCTCTTTTTCTCTTCCACCCTCATTTTCACCCCTTCATTCCACCACTCGCTGCCCATCCTCATGCCACCCCTAACAAACCTCTTTCCACACACATCACTTGCATGTCCCACAAAACATTCTTTCATCAACCCCCCATTCCTCCTCTAACTCTCCAACTTCTCTTTCTTTCACCCTGTCATATGCCACTTTCAACCTGTCCTGATATTCCTGTCTAATATCTGGCTTTTTCAACTCTTCCACCTTCACCATTTCCCTTCTACATCCCCCCACTCTATTTCCCCACTCTTTTGCTACTACCACTTTTGCTTCAACCAAAATATGATCAGACATCCCAGCAGCCACACCCCTAAAGGCATGCACATCTTTCACTCTACCAATCATGCTCTTTGCTATCAACACATAATCCATCAATGCTCTTTCTTTAACTCTTCCATTAGCCACTCTCAAACAGGTATACTTATTTATTAACTTCTTGAAAAAACTATTACCTATCACCAACTCTTGCTCCACACACATATCTAACAGTCTCTCGCCACTCTCATTCCCACCTGGTACCCCATACTTTCCTACAACACCTTCTACCTCTCCATCACCCACTCTGGCACTCAAGTCACCCAACACAACTATATAGTTCCTTCTACTCAGACCATCCACACACCTAGTTAACTAATTCCAGAATTCCTCCCGCTCTTCCTCATTTCTCTCACATCCTGGCCCATACGCACTAACAAAAGCCCAACATTCCCTACCTATCATAGCCCTCACCCACATCAGCCTAGATGACACTTCTTTCCATTCCACTACCTTATTTACCATCCATTCACTCATCAATAATGCCACACCTTCTCTCGCTCTCCCCCTTTCAACCCCAGACACCCTACCTGTCACATCACCAAATGCCATTTCTCCTTTTCCTTCCATCTTCGTCTCACACAAAGTCAATACATCCTTTCTCCTCCTACCAAACATATATCCAGTCTCACATCTTTTGCTCTCTATCGTACTACAACCACGCACATTTAGACACCCCAAAACTAGAGTTTGGGGAGAAGTTATTCTCCCCTCTACTCCCCTTCTTCTTTGACGTCTCGCAGGAGGTTTATACAAGGGGGGATTCCTAGTCCCCTCGACCCGTCCACTTTTAGTCGCCTCTTACGACACGCAAGGAATACGTTGGGGCTATTCTATATATATATATATATATATATATATATATATATATATATATATATATATATATGTATATATGTATGTATGTATGTATGTATGTATGTATGTATGTATGTATGTATGTATGTATGTATGTATGTATGTATGTATGTATGTATGTATGTATGTATGTATGTATGTATGTATGTATGTATGTATGTATGTATGTATGTATGTATGTATGTATGTATGTATGTATGTATGTATGTATGTATGTATGTATGTATGTATGTATGTATGTATGTATGTATGTATGTATGTATGTATGTATGTATGTATGTATGTATGTATGTATGTATGTATGTATGTATGTATGTATGTATGTATGTATGTATGTATGTATGTATGTATGTATGTATGTATGTATGTATGTATGTATGTATGTATGTATGTATGTATGTATGTATGTATGTATGTATGTATGTATGTATGTATGTATGTATGTATGTATGTATGTATGTATGTATGTATGTATGTATGTATGTATGTATGTATGTATGTATGTATGTATGTATGTATGTATGTATGTATGTATGTATGTATGTATGTATGTATGTATGTATGTATGTATGTATGTATGTATGTATGTATGTATGTATGTATGTATGTATGTATGTATGTATGTATGTATGTATGTATGTATGTATGTATGTATGTATGTATGTATGTATGTATGTATGTATGTATGTATGTATGTATGTATGTATGTATGTATGTATGTATGTATGTATGTATGTATGTATGTATGTATGTATGTATGTATGTATGTATGTATGTATGTATGTATGTATGTATGTATGTATGTATGTATGTATGTATGTATGTATGTATGTATATATATATATATATATATATATATATATATATATACATATATATATATATATATATATATATATATATATATATATATATACAAATATATATATATATATATATATATATATATATATATATATATATATATATATATATATATATATATACAAATATATATATATATATATATATATATATATATATATATATATATATATATATATATATATATATATATAAACAAATATATTGATATGTGAATTAATTATTAAACTATGATTAGACTATTCACTGAGCACATTAATGTACGGTTAGCATATAGCGTGATTGATCAAAGATTTTGTCCATATCTGTAAAGCGTGTGTATATGAATGTGTGTGCGTGTGTGTGTATGTGTGTGTGTGTGTGTGTGTGTGTGTTGTTGTAGCATGATTTTGTCAGTACAACCTCTCTCACCCCAGCTACTAACCATGGTTAGTCATTAAAGGGTTGGTCCGAAATAGCTAACCAGATGATGATTGATGGCTGGTTGCTATGAGGCTTTTGTTCTGCCGCCTTCCTCCTTCTCCTCCTCCTCATTTTCCTCCTCCTATTCCTCTTCCTCCTCCTATTCCTCCACCCCCTCCTTCTCAGTCTATGTGCTTCTTTTTAACACTGCCCCCCCCCCATGTTTTTAAATTCTAACTGGCCTCTTGCTTACTTTTTAAACAGTGTTGAACTTGTCCCTCAGGTTGTTTGCATTTTAGTTCCAAGTTGCGTCATTTCTTAATTTAGTCCTAATTTTACTTTCCCCATTTTTTCTTTTTTTAAGTTTCGTGTTGTCCATTTCTTACTTTTTAGACGTTTTTTTTTTTTATGAGTGTGACACCGGGGACAGGCAGAAACTACCCTCATCAATAAAGGTCCGGGCACGAGAAAATTCCAATACGAAGGAAAAGAAAAAGGTTAAGGACAAGGCAGAGGTGAGGTAATGTCACACAAAGGAAAACGACAGACAGAAAAAAACAGTCAAAGTACAGAGGACGCACAGATATGGAGGACTAGGCTCTGAGATGACGATAGATCTACATTTTGAAGGATGAAAGGTCATAAGAATTAGGATAGATAAAAGGAGGAAGAGAGTTCCAGAGTCTGGAGGTAGATGGGAAGAAGCAGTCGCTGCACCGACCAATCCGCGAGCTACATATCTCCACACAGTACCTGTGAGATGAGGCCGCTTGGCGAGTGTTATGCGGCCTCGGCAGTGGAGGAGGGATGCAACTCGCCAACTCATCAGAGCAGCAATGGAAGTAGTAGCGATAGAAAAGCGAAAGGGAAGATACCTTACGGCGAAGAGAGAGAGAATCCAGGTTAGAAGTAAGAGAAGGATCATTAATGAGTCTGACTGCCTTAGATTCAACCCTATCAAGAAGATAAGTAAAGGAAGAAGCATCCCAGATGTGTGAGCAGTATTCTAAGCATGGACGGATAAGACCTTTGTAAATTTTAAGTAACTGCAAAGAGGAAAAGTAATAACGAAAACGAAACAAAACCCCCAATTTTTTGGATGAAGATTTAGAAATTTGGATTATGTGATTCCTCCAAGACAAGTTAGAGGCTATATGGAATCCTTATATGTTGGTAGAATTAAGAGGGTAAATTTCATTAGTTTCGAAGACAATAGGGTTATCAGGAGGAGAAGATAAAGAGATAGTCAGAAACTGTCTTGGAGGCATTGAATTTAACTAAATTTTGAGTGCCCCACTCAGATACTCTCTGCAAATCGGAGTTAATATTAGAAGAAAGAGTGATACGAGATTGATTACGAGTAACAGATGAAGGTTTTGAAGAAAAGGCAGTGGAAAAGTGAAGGGTAGAATCATCAGCAAAGGCATGAAGAAGAGAGGAAGATGGGGATTGTGGAAAATCATTGATGAAGAGAGGGAACAGAGTAGGTGAAAGAACAGGAGATCACCAGTGGATCTTGCCTTGCAGAAGCCGTACTGGTGATCGGAGATAAGTGAGTTAGATTCAAGACGTTTCAAGAAGTGAGAATTGAGCAAAGTTTTGAAAACTTTAGCAATAGAGGAGGTTAGAGCAATCGGTCGGTAGTTAGAAGGAATAGGGTGGTCATCCTTTTTAGGAACAGGTTGAACTAGAGCATGCTTCCAAGATGAAGGATAGATACTGGTTGACAAAATGAGGCAAAGCACAGGAGCCAGTTCATCTGCAAACTCCTTAAGGAACCTTGCAGGGATACCATCAGGACCAGATGTCTTGTTCGTTTTTAGCGAGCGAAGAACCTCATGAACTTTGCGCGAAGAAAAGATAAGGGAGGGCATAGGACTAGATAGGGGTAAAGACTGAGGAACAGGTGCTCTGGAATCGTTGATAGAAGAGTTGGCAGAAAAATGAGAGCCAAAGAGAGTGGCTTTGTCAGTGGGAGAGCAAGCTATAGAACCATCAGAACTGATGAGAGGGGGAAGGCTTGAGCTACAGAAGCTTTTGGAGAGGTTTTTGGCTAAGGACAAGAAGCATTTGTCAATGGGAGAGGAGTTAAGGTCATCAACTTTCCTTCTTATAAAGGAAGCCTTAGACCTTTGAATCTGAGCAGTACAGCAATTCCTAGCTATAATAAAAGCAGAGCGAGTTAAATTGGAAGGAGAGGCTAGGTATGATCGGTGAGTCCAATTCCTAGCCTGGATAGCCATGGAGCAGGCACGGTCAAACCAAGGTTTAGGGGGAAAGAAAGTTTTGTAGAAGAGGGGATGTATGCCTCCATTCCCGCGGTCATGATCTCAGCAACTTTTAGAGCTACCTGATCAGGGTTGCGGGACCGAAAGCAATAGTCATCCCATGGGAAGTCAAAGAGAAAGTTACGCACACTTTCATATTGGGTAGGCTCGAAGTGCCAAAGGCGGTGCTGAGTAGGAGGGATTGGTGGTGGGGGAGCGAAAATGGAAGAGACTGAGATAATAGAATGGTCAGATTTACCAAGAGGGGAAAGCACAGAACAAGAGTAGTTTGAAGGGTTAGAAGTACAAAATAGGTCAAGAGTGTTTGCAGCATGTTCGTGAGTAATAGAGAAAAATTTCTTCCCCTGAATTTATCCTTCCCGTTGCCTTGCTTTTTTTGTTTTGTGTTTTGTTTTAAGCCTATTATTCCATATTTTAACAATTGCATAGCAGCGACTATGAGAGATAAGGGCCTGGATACCAACATGACAGGCGACAGTGGCAGCTGGAGGTGGTTCATGATAAAGAGCGACTCCGTATAAAGACGGGTTATATCAGCTGATGAAAAAGACTATTCCAATTTTCCAAATTATAATATCCAGGATTATTTACATAACCTTGTTTATGACACTCATATTTAAGATGTTTTTGATCAGTAGCCGTGACTGAATCATATTATTATTATAATTATTATTATTATTATTATTATTATTATTATTATTATTATTATTATTATTATTATTATTATTATTATTATTATTATTATTATTATTCCTTTCATGAACTCAAGTTTAATCTCCTTCTTTTAAATGTCTTTGATCAGATACCATTTAATTTTTCACCAGAGCTGCAAGATAGGCATTGTTAGCATTTAACAATGTGTACTCATTATGGCTGCTGCCTTGACAGGGTCTAAGAGACGACAGACGGCACTAGTGCTACACTAGTGCCTCTTTCAATATCTAATTCACGTATGTCAAGCTTATCATATCCCTACTTGTACCCTCTACCATTGAGCTACCACCCCCTGACACTTTAGATTCATACAAAATGGCCGCAATCCCCTTTGTAAGTGGAGTGGCCGAGTCAAAGCACACACATTTACCAGAGGCTACTATACCTCTGTCACACCTCTTACCTCCTTTGTGATAAAGGACTGCCAGTCCTCCCACCACTCTGCTTGGGTCATCCACAGGGTAAGTGAGCAGAGATATTCTTACATACACTGAAAATCAATCTAGGAATTCCAGGACCCTCTTGTCTCAACCAATATTACAAATAAACAAACAAACAAAAAACAAACAAACAAATACCGATTCAGAGCAAATAAACATCAGTGCATGTCCCCGAGGAACGCCAGAACTGAATTTCTAACACAATAACGAATATATTTGGTGAGAATTTATGACCAAAGCTATTATTGGGTTTCGGAATGAACTCCCCGTGGACAGACTAGGCAATGATAGGTCCTATATTGAGATGGAATTTATATGTGAAAAATATAGAGAAAAAACATGGAATATTCACCCAAGATGGGGGGGGGGGGTGTAGAGAGGTCTAAGCTAGAGAGTCTTTGGTCTTGAGGCTCAGAAAGGAAAATCGTATTTTAGGGGTCTTAGGTCTAAGGCTTGAAACAAAAACAAAAAATTAACTCTATGATGTTATATTCTCAGCATTACCAAACAAAAAAAACCCCTCAGTTTACGAGGTACCGAGATTTGTTTTTTACAAACCCTAAAGTATCTCATGTGATAAAAATGGTGGCATGTTCAGTATATTCTTTAGTTTTAAGGTTTATGCGAATATTCAAGAGAATCTGCCCTCATGAAGTTGTAATATCTGGAATATCTGGAATATTTTGTTGTCAGGCAAAGGTATCTGTATTTAGAAATTTGTGGTATATTCAATATTTCGTGGTTTTGAGATTTTTTTAACGAGGGTTCAAGAGTGTCTTCGTGCATATAATAGTATTATCTAGAATTCTAGATAAAAGTTCATTACCTTATACTTTCATTAGGTCAAGGCATCTATTGTTTTGATAACTGGGGGGGGGGGCTTGGTCTTTCATTTTTACTCTTGGGTTATCTCACAAGCATTCAAGTGTTCAAATTCTTATCGTAATCAGGGCTTCTACTGTGTTAAAAATTTTGCATGTTCATTTTTTGATCCCAGTTTTTTTTTAAACTAGTATCCAAGAGTGCCTACACATGCTCTAGTAGTATCTAGTTGATGATGCGTTTGTTATCTTCTCGTTTAGGAAAATTATTTTGGTCTTCTAGATTTTTGAAACGAAGTGAATTATAATTTCTGAATGAATTGAAATGTGTTTTCTGTTGTTGAAGATAGCTTCAGTACAATACAATATTTACATATTCTTCTTCTTTCGGTATGTGCAGGACACGAAGCAATGGTCAGGTCCTATGTCCCTCTCTCTCAACTGTTCATAGGAAAACAACATCTCGAGGATATATATTTCAGAAATAAATCCAGGGAGAAGATATTTAAATAGCGCTTCAAGTCTAAAACTCCTCTTATTCTTCTGGAAACAAAACAAGACCCATAGGCCCGATTTCTTAAACAGTGTAAACCTAGGAGGCTACATTGTTAGTTAGCTAGACACACAAATGGATTTCATAAACGCATCTGACGCGTTTCTGTGTATGACTAGGATCACGTACGGGATCCTAGCCATACACAGAAGCACGTCAGATGCGTTTATGAAATCCAATTGTGTGTGTCTAGCTAACTAACAATATGGTATCCTAGGTTTACACTGTTTAAGAAAGGATCCCGTACGGGATCCTAGCCATACACAAAACCGCGTCAGATGCGTTCATGATATCCATTTGTGTGTATCTAGCTAACCAACAATATGGTATCCTAGGTTTACACTGCTTAAGAAATCGAGCCTTAAACCAGGGAGAAGAATTTTAAATAGTACTTCAAGTCTAGAACTCTTCTTATTCTTCTGGAAACCAAACAAAACCTATAATTGTACTGGAGTTATTGTTTAATAATCAACTTAAGCTACCAATTATCATCAAGACAAAATAAAAACAATATAATCTGTGAAAAAAAAAATGGTCTGTGATTAGTATTCGTCCAGCATTTGTTTCGGAGAGGAGTGTGTAAATAGTTGATGGCATGTAGCCTAAATCCCCCAGCTCCAACCAGTCTGTGTGCACTCCATTCGAATGAGGATTAATAGCTACTCATAACAATGGCCAGAAAAATATAAGTGAGTGATACTACGGTTGTGCATTGCGATGTGATTAAGAACACTCCTGTTTTAGTAAATAAAACAACACTTAAATGTAAGTAATTCTAGTTTTCATTTACGATGCTTGACATCATTTCTGAAGTGCCAATTTTCGTGTTTTTTTTCTTTTTTGGTTTGTATATTGGTGGTTCATTAGTGTTATTGGATAATTTTGTTTTATTTTCATTCAATTCAAGTTTATTAAGTGTTTATTATCTTGATGAAGTGTGTGTGTGTGTGTGTGTGTGTGTGTGTGTGTGTGTGTGCGTGTATGTGTGTGTGTGTGTTTGTGTTCGTTAGTGTGTTTGAGTGTGTGAATGTGTGTGTGCATGCTTGTGTGTATTTGTGCGTGCATGCGTTCTTTGCTTACTCCAATATCTTCAGATTGAGAAATATAATCTAATCATGTATATAACCACCAGCTATAACTTATGGTCGGGTACTTTTTGGCGCTGCCTTTTTGGCCTCGCCTCTTTTGAACAGTTCTTCGGGTGCCGCTCTTTAGGCGCTAAGCTATTTTGGCGTTGACCTTTTGGCACTAAGATAACTAACCTATCCCAACCTATATAATGTAACCTAACCTAACCTAACCTAACCTAACCCTAAGAGCGGTGCCAAAAGAACGATGCCAAAAGGACTGCGCCAAAAGAACGACGCCATAAGGGCGGCGTCAAATAGGTCGATTCTGTATAATATACCCTTCATAATTTCGAAAATTGGATACGATTCTGTAAAATATAAAACTTTGATCGCTGGGGGTTCGAAAGTGGATCTGTTACCTCTTGACTCGATTAGTCAGCTGACTTACTAATCCGGATTGACCTATGTTTATGTATCAGATGACCTGCAAATCTTTCGCTAACGATTCTCCGATTTTTTTTTTGTAATCTCTTTTATTATTCATTTATATGCCAGATTTTTAATCTGACTGTTATATAGATGTTCGTATAACTTTTCAGCCATTTGCATTCAGATTTCCCCCCCCCCAGATTTATTAAATGAATGTCTTGCCAAACTATTTGCATATCATAACTGACTGGAAAGCTTGTCAACTATTTCTACTAATATTCTTTAATTTCCCATTTTTTTTAATATCCAGACATTTTCAATTGCAGATTTTATAATTTTCAGATTTTTTTAATATCCAGAATTTTAAATTGCAGATTTTATAATTTTCAGATTATTTTAATTTCCAATTTTTTTAATTTACAGATTTTTTAATCTGAAGATTTCTTAATCTGCAGATTTTATCATTTCCAAATTTTTTAATTTCCAGATTTTTTAATTTCCAGATTTTTTAATTTCCAGATTTTCTAATTTCCAGATTTTCTAATTCCCAGATTTTTTAATTTTCTTATTTTTAATTTCCAGATTTTAAATTCAGATTTATTTGAATTTCCGGAATATGTCAGATGGTATTCTAGCACAACAACTTGCATATAATGACAGATTAGAAATCTTGTCAACTATTTTCACATATTTTTATTAATGTTTTACAGATTTGTCAGTTGACTTGTCTTAAACAACTATGTATATCATCATTGGATGAATTGTCCGTCAGTGGAGTTTTGTCCGTCACGAGGATTGTCAGGTAATGTGACATTATTTTTGTCTCTGTCGGGATAAGTCATAGGATGCATTGCATCTTTTGTGTGTTTGTTTGTATGTGTGTTTATTTATTTATTTTTTTTTTGTATTGATTTCATAGAGCGAACTTCTAGATCAATGGGATCAAGTGAAGAATAAGCACCAAACCTAGCCTAAATTAACCTAAACAGGCCAAATCTAACCTATTCTAACTTAATCTAACCTAATCCAGATTGACCTATTTCCAATTTCTGACATGTTAAATTAATAACAACAACAACAACAACAACAACAACAACAACAACAACAACAATAACAATAACAATTATTATTAGCATATATATTATTATTATTATTATTATTATTATTATTATTATTATTATTATTATTATTATTATTATTATTATTATTATTATTTTTTATTACTATTATTATATTCATTATTATTATTATTATTATTATTATTATTATTACTATTATTATTATTATTATTATCATTATTATTATTATTATTATTATTATTATTATTATTATTATTATTATTATTATTATTATTATTATCATCATCATCATCATCATAATCATCATAAATAATAATAATAATAATAATAATAGTAATAATAACAATAATAACAATAATAATAATAATAATAATAATAATAATAATAATAATGTTGTCCCGGTTTTACGTCACGGATACCTTTTATACGAAGGACTTGTTTTGGCAGATTTAATCCTTAC